>PVJA010022232.1:0-34563 GCA_004027025.1 Myocastor coypus
TTGGAGACCAGCCTGAGCTACAAAAGGGAGCCCAAGGCCAGCCTGAACTGCATAGGGAGACCCAGCCTCAAAAAGACAAAAAATTTATATATACTTTCAATCAGTTAGCATCCCCCCAAACTACCCTATAACTGTGTAATTGTGTTTGCATTACACACAGAACAAGGTTTTTCACAAAGTGTGAGTGTGCCAACAGAAACCTCTTGCTTAGTTTGACCAATCTGCTGTTTGACAGCATGGTGACAGCTCCTCAGGGGCAGGTCTCTCTGCTCTGGACCAGTTGCTTCCACTTTAAGTGGTATATCAGGAAATGAACTCAGCCTAGAAGCTGCATTTGTGCTTGGCACCATGGCCCAGAGGTCTTGAGAGCAAACACATATTTGACACCTGGTTATCTTTGGCAGGAGGGTGGCATGGGAGCCAAGGTGATATTGAGTGTAGGGAAGACCTCTGAGGAGAGCAGGGAGGAACTAGATGTATTTGCTTCATTCTATTTTCATCTCTGTCTCTTTTTTGCCAAAAGCTTATGTTTCTCCCACCTCTCTGTCAGCACTTCCCAAGCTTTGCTGCCTTGGGCATGGCCCAAGAGCTGTAGCACAGCTAGAGTGCAGGTCAACAGAGAGGGCAGTGACATGCACTTTTCTGTGTCCACGTGGTCCACTTTGAAGTGCCTTCTTTGTGGCTTCTTAAAATTTCTTGAATTGTTGAGTGATACCTTAGAGTGAGCAGCCTGGGCCTTTTCAGAGTGCAGTCTGTTATGTTGTCAAGTGTGGGAGAAAAGATGCAAAAACTTAGTGGAGATAAAAGAGGAATAAAAAACCCTAAAAATAATCCAGTAGTAGTAACCTAGATGAATCTCAGGGCAGAAGTCAGCATCATAGGGCAAAACTCTTTCTTTCTTTCTTTTCTGTATTTTAGGGAAGGGACTACAAGGTATTCAGGGCCTCACTGCTAGATTGGATTCATAGTGATCTGCCTGTTTTTACTTCCCAAGGGCTGGGATTACAGGCTTGTGCCACCATGCCCAGTCTCAATTACCATCTCAGAATGCCCTGCTGGTAGGGTCGACACTGCAGGCCCAGAGGTTAAACCCCAGACCCCTGGGTCTACTTGGGGTTGCTTTAATCTGCTGAGCTATTTGGCTAGCCCCAAAACACTTTCTTGACCTATTACTTAGATTTTGCATCTCTGAAATGTCTAATCTATATTATGACCTTATCTATTCTGTCATCCTGCTACTAAAACAAGACCTGCTGTATTAGAAGCTTTGGGAATCTCAACTTCCCAATGAGTAAAATGTTTTGCCTTTTAAGGTTAAGGAAAAGTAAGAAATCTTGTATTCAAAACTCCAGTGCTGAACATAATTACACAGTTTGTTTTAGCCTCACCTGGCAGTACACACCTACAATCCCAGGAGTCAGGAGGCAGAGGCAGGAAGACCACTGCAAGTGTGAGGCTGGCCTTTGCACCATAGTGAGCTCGAGGCCTGAACAACACAGGGCTGGCCAAACAGCACAGTGGATTAAAGTGCCTGCTTAGGCAGCTGCAGCAGCAGGGGATTTGAGGCCTGGTGTGACCTGCTGGCCCCACTCCAGCTGAAATGGTGGCTGTTGAGACTGGGCCAGGTAGCACTCAACTGTAATCCTAGCTCTTGGGAAGCTGGACACAGGTGGATCATACTAGTCCGACCTATGAAGTGAGACCTTGTAGACACTGTAGACTCTATCCTAAAATAATAATAATGATAAAAGAAAGGTCTGGTCAGCATAGTAAGGGACTGTCTTAAAACAAACAAATGAATGAACAACAAACAGACTATTCCGAAACACTTGGATTGAAAGTGCAAGCATGTACTCAGCGCCTACGCAGCTCATGTGCAGCTACCTTTGCTGTCTTTCTTTCCTCTTGCTTATCGGCTTGCTGCTTGGTTTTCAACTCTGCTGTCTGAACCTGCACAACGTGCTGTGCTGAGCACCCTACCTAGACGGGCTCAGGAGCGCCGTGAGAGGTCAGCATTGCAAGTCCAGCGGCAGCAGCCACGGTCCCCAGCCAGCTAAGCTCGGGCCTAACTTCTCTGGTTCCGATTTGAACGATCGCATAGTTGTCCTTCCTAGCTAAATGGGCCAAAGAACAATAGTAAGATGTACTCTATTTATTGTATTCTGTAGTTTTTAGTTGAATAAGGATAATTTTTAAAGAATTTTAAAAAATACTTTCCTTTAATTTGAAGTCGGAGATACAACTGGGTAGCACCAGCACCTGCTGAGCAAGCAGAATGTCCTGAGTTTCATTTCCAGTACAAAGGCACACACACACACACACACACACACACACACACACACACACACACCCTGAAATAAACCACTTCTCCAACTTTCCTTCAATTTGGTAATAGCAAATCAATTTATATCCATCTTTTGACAATGATGGCTTTAAAAAAAAAACACATTTATTTATTTATTTATTTATTTATTTATTTATTTATTTACTTATTTGGTACAGGGTCTTGCTACACAGCTTGAACTCACAGTGATCCTCCTGCCCTCTCCAGGGCTAGGATGACAGGATGTGCCACTATGCCCAGTTCAGGGGTTGGCACAGCATGCCTGAGGTTACAGGGTCAGAACAACATGTGGTACCAGGTATCAAACTTGGGCCCTTGCACTTGCCAGGCAGGTGCTTAGAACACTGAGCTGTCTCTCCCCAACTTGTGAGGACCCTTTATACTAACAGACACCGTGAATACTGCTAGTTACCTAGACAAGCAAATTTCTAGATGTATGAATATCTAGCTAAGTGAAAGAGTACGAAATGCGAACCCCAACCAAATGGCATGAACTCTGAGAGGAAAGTAATTAAGTGGCATCCGTGCCGATGACAGGGCAATCTAGGGGAATACTTACACTCTCTGAACAGAAGCAAGCCGCAAATCAATTTCAATGCGACAAAAACAGCAGCAATGGATTCTCTCAGAAAAGTAGCGGCTTCCAGGTAGAGATGATTTAGGACGACCTGCGGCATCTCTTACAAGCTCCCCATGATCCATTAATAGCATTTCTCATCAAATTGGTTTTGGTCATTAAAAAGCGATTCATCATGATTCCTTTCAACAAAAACAGATTAGTTTCATGTGAAAGCGTTGGCATTTATGATCCCACTAACTTGTGCTTCATTAGATCCTATGATAGCTTCAAGTCTGAATTTACAAGCATTAATTTGATCTGGGGTTTCAGCAAAGTACTACCTATAGAGAAAGCACAGTGAGATTACTGATTGTGTTTTGCTAAGTTTGACTTTGAAAATGTCCCTGTGAAGTTTGTGGGTTCAAAGTTAGGCCTTTTGGAAAGTGCTTACATTACAAGGAAGGCATTGCCAATCTGTTAGAACCTGTGCCTCAAATCTCTGAAGAATGGGTGTGAGGATAAAGGAGGTTAGCAGTAGGAAGAGTTTACTCAGAGAAGGCTCCTAAGAAATGAAAGGGCTCCCAAAGGTGAGTCATCCTTGAACTCAGGGCAATTCTCCTGCCTCAGCCTCCCAAGTACTGGGCTGACAGGCCTGTGCCACCAGATCCAGCTGTTTCCATGTGTTTTTTTTTTGTCTTTTTGAGACAGGGTCTCGCTATGCAGTTGAGACTGGCCTTGAGCTCACTTCTGTAGCCCAGGCTGGTCTCGAACTTGCACCAATCCTCCTGCCTCAGCCTCCCGAGTGCTGGGATTACAGGCATGAGCCACCATGCTGGGCTTGTTTACATGGTTTTTCTACAACAAAATTACATCAAAGTTATCTTGGGTCAAACCCTAATCCATCTGTAGAATTATAAGTACAGTCACTTACTTAGCTGATGTTAACCTAATAGGAAAAGAAGGCAGAGGGCAATAGCAGACAGCCTGGGGAGGAGCACAGACCTCGGCAGAAGGGGTGGGTGTGAGCGGCGGCAGGTCGTAGTCATCTGCTTATGTGTGTTTAAGTTGTCGCTGCAGGGTTGTGACACTGCCTGCCCTCCTGGGCCCCATGGGTCTAGTTACAGCCGACCCATGGGTTGTCTTTTGTCTCAGGCAGAGGATCATGCCCAGACATCCTGTCCCAGTCCTGGGGCCCGTGTTTTGCAGCCCAGCCCTAGACCTAGTTTGCCTCCTCTGTCCTGGTTCTGTCTCTCAGGCCTGGTGCCTCTCCAGCTGCCCAGCATTCTCTGCCACACCTAGCTATCGGCAGTAATGACAAGACGATGGTTTTATGAGGAGGGCTCTAAGGCTATCAGTGACCCACGGATGAGAACGTCGCATCAGTGGGCGTTGGTGCCTGGGTGGGGGCAGCCGGGCACAGGGGATAGACTTGAGGAATGGACTGTGGCTTATCCTTTGCCCCTTCCTCTGTGGCTCTGCTTTGCTCTTGGACTGCTCATTACCATGACATGAGCAGAGTTTCCCAGCCCTGCCCTTCTGCCACGACGTTTCAGCCTCAGCACAGGTCTAAGAGCAATGGAGCCAGCTGTGCAGGGACCGAACCTTGGAAACCATCACTCCGAATACACCTCCATCCTTTCATCTGTGGGCGCTGCCAACACACAGCTCCCAGGGAACTTCACTGGACCGGGAGATGCAGTGTCTCAGTTCTCAGCACCAAGGGCTCTTACTACTTCTTTATTTGTTTTTTTCCATCTGTGTACAACCTTGCTTCTTCTTCAGATGTCCAGTTTGCACTCAGCCATCTTCTCATATATACACACTGAAAATTATGGGAGCAAAGGCAGGGGATTCAGTGTAATAATACAGAAGCAGCTTGTCAACCTGCTGAATATCCAGCTGTTCCTCACTGCAGATGGGGCTGTGGGTACAGCAGTCTGCACAGTCGCACAGATGCCAGGCATTCTTTTTTCTTTTTAGATGTATCTTCTTTTGCAGCCAGCTGGGGTTTTTGGCCACAGTATGCTAACAATTTTTGGGTGAATCATACTGTGGTCATTGTACATCTTTTTTGCTGACTAACTAGCAATCTATTCTTCAGTTATATTTTAAAAAATAGTTTATTTTACAGAAGCTAGTACGCATAAGCATAAAATAAACATTAATGAAATATTTTCCAGGGATGGAGAGATGGTTCCTTGAACTAAAGCACCTGCTTAGACCAGCTTAGGCAAGCACAGGGACTGTGGTTTCATCCCTGGCACCGTATGCCATGCCAACCATGCCCCCAGAGCAGGCTAAACTGGCCAGAGTGTAGACTTAGTGGTGCATGCCCGTAATGCCAGCGCTGGGGAAGCTGAAAACAAGAGTATCTTTACAGTCCGAACTGCCAAGTGAGAACCAGTAGCCAATACATTACAGAGAAAGAAAGAAAGAAAGAAAGAAAGAAAGAAAGAAAGAAAGAGGGAGGGAGGAAAGGAGGGAGGGAAGGAAGGGAGGAAAGGAAGGAAAGAGGGAAGGAAGGAAGGAAGGAAGAAAGGAAGGAAGGAAGGAAGGAAGGAAGCAAATATTTTCCAGGTAGGGAAAGCGAAATGCTTATCTGACAGTTTTAGGTGGCACTGTACAAAATCGCTAACCCTCCAGATTCTCAAATGCCTACATAGGACCACTCCATTTGTCACCTGTTACGGTTTGTATCTAGTTGTCCCCCTAAAGCCTCATGTAAACCATGGTGCTGTCAAGCACATCCCTCGAGGGGCGGGGCCAAAGGACCAGGGTGGGGCTTGAGTGGGCGTGGTCAAGAGAGACACAAAACCTTAAACTGACAGCCCATGCTGTCAGGGATCCTCCCCACAGCTCCCCAGGCAGCAGTCTCTGGAGGTATGGGGCAAATCATCCTGGACACGGCAGCACTGAGTCTCAAGGTCTTGTTACGTAATTTAGGCTGCTTTAAATTATGAAACCTCCAGTAACTGTGAACTAAATAAACCTTCCCTAAGCTTGTGTGTCTGCTATTTGTCCCAGCAATGAGAAAATAGTTACTAAGACATCACCGGCTAGTTTTCTGTCCTACCCCAAGCTAATGAAATCTCTCTAAGCCTCCATGGACTCCTTTAAGAGTGAGGTTTGCTGCTCGAGATGAAAATGTAAGTCATGACTTGGAGTGCGTGGTATTTAACCATTGCTCAACAAGTGTTACTTCTTATTTTTGTGGCTGTGGCTATTTATATTGCCACAGAGGTGTCTGGCAGGACCGTAAAACCCGATCCTGTCTGCCTTTGTTGGGTGGCAGAGACTCGAGTAGTCGCTGTGTTCAGGTAGTTGGCAGTCAGAATTCCCTTTGACCGCTCAAAGTTTTCATCTTGTATGTGCAGCCTGTAGAACATATTTCTAATCCAGCTTGAACTCCAGTTCCTTTGCTATACAAGCCTCCCATAGTAGCCAAAGACCCTTCTGAGGCTCTTCTCCTCGAACTTCTTGGGGTGGAGGGGGTGCTAGCTCCTTGCAACCTGGTTCCATTTTATATTCCCTTGTCTTTAGCAGTCACTTGAAACTTCATTGTCCTGAAGGTTTGCCTGAAAAGTATGGCTCTCTCTGTCCCTTCAGAAATGTGAATAAAATGGCTATTTTTGCCCTGCATTTTGGTGATGTTTTGATATTTTAAGCTGCTTTAACAAAGTCTGAAAACTTAGTGACCTACTATACACATATCTTATAGTTTTACACATCAAAATCTAACCCTATATTCCATTATAAGAAAAAGTATTGTATTTTTTTTACTTTAAAGAGAAGAAAAATAATAAAAACAATGGTATAAAATTAAAGAAATGTAATCCAAAGTCAGACTTCAGAGTCCTACCCGACTCAGTTAAGATAGAAGGACCCTAAGACTGTTCTGTTATATGACTTCTAGGAGTGAGAACCTTTTCATTTTCATTTAGGTGTGGGCAGGATTCATTTTTAGCAACTGCAGTACTAAAGTCAGGTATGCTTTCTGGCCATTGGCTGGAGGCTGCCTTTGGCTCTACAAGGACTGGGTCTTTAGTCATGGCCTCCACATCTCAGAACCAGTGGGGCACACCACTTTCAGCAGCTGCTGTGTTAACACATTGGCTCTCTTTCCCCCAAGAATTCATGCAGTTAGATGGGGCCAACCAAGGTAGCTCAAAATAATTTCCCTGTGTTGAAGGCTGTCACCGTCGTCACACTTGGAAGTCCCTTTTTATCGTAATGGGGCTCAGGCATCTGGATTGGTTATTGTTTCACTCCTATCCAGGTAGTTTTATGAAGTCCGCTCAGGACTTTAGTTATACATAGTAAGGTAAGTGACATCTGTTTATTGAACATGCCCGCATCTCAGATCCCTGTAAAATTCTACATGCTTTAGAGTGACAAGGCAATCAGTAATTGTTCTTCCCTGGCTTTAACCTGACCCAAGGCATGGCTAGAGAAAATGTTCAAACCCATCTCTGAATCAGTAGTTCCAGAAAGTCTAAGACTATTGCATTTTCTATCCTAAGAAGTCCGATGTAGGAAAGATTTATTTTTGGTTAGATAAATAGCTTAAGTTAATTAATTAACTTCTGGTACAGGTTCTTCCTCAGACAAGAGTTCTGAACTTGGCTCTCTGTGGAATGATCGAAGCTGTAGGCGTTGTGCTAACACAGCTCAACATTAAAGTTGAGTGGATGGGCTCAGGAAAAATAGATATCATGACAGCATTTATTAAACCTTGCATTGCAGCACGGGCAAAGGGCAACAATTATTTTCTGCATTATAGATGCTTTGTCAGGAAAACAACTTTGAATACTGTATGCTTTCATCCTCAGGGATCTAACATTTCAGACCCTGTCTTCTTGACATTTCCTCTAACACTCACCTACAACCTACGCTTGTTCTAGTTGGGAATTCTTCCTGGTCTTCCCTTGCATTGTGCTGACATCCCTTGCGTGGGGTCGGCACAGGGACGTAACGTGTTCCGATTTCCTCTCACATCGTTTTCCTTCCTCTCCTTCCCCATCTGCATTTCTCAATTCCCCTCCCATTTGTCTGTCCCCAGGCTTGCTATCACTGAGTACCTTTTATCCTGTTCTTTACTTATGGTTTGATTTCCTTGCATAGAAGAAACACTGCCATGTTTAAGCTTCTATGTCTGACTTGTCACTTGGTCTTAGGGTCACAAGGTTCGTGCACTTTCCCACCAACCACTCTGGTTTATCTTTTTCTATGACGGAGTGTTACTGCTTTGTATATAAATATTATGTTTTCTTTGCCCATTCATCCATCAATGCACATGTAGGTTGCTGTTGAGATTTAGCTAGTAAGAACTGTGCCCTTACTAACATGGCAGGTGTGATTCACCGTCACACGGTGCCTTTTTCCCTGTTGGGAAGTTACCTAGAAGGGGAATAACTAAGTCAGGTGGAGCTTCTGGTTTCAGCTTTCTGAGGGTTCTGCTTACTGATTCACCAAGGGATGTTACTAGTTTGCATTCTCATCAGTATCATATAAGGGATTCTTTTTCCCAATAACCTTACCAGCACTTGTCATTTCATTTCTTCCTTTATGTGTATGCCATTTAATTTTTAATTTTATCATATGTTGTGCAGTACATAACTTTTAAATTCCATGTGAAAATTAGAGGACGAAAAAGGGTGCTGAGAGATATGTTACTTGATTTCTTGATGAAATCCAATCTTTTGGGGATAGAATTGAATCTCAGTGCTGTTTTAATTTGCATTTTTTCTAATACCCAACCATGGTAAAGATTTTTTTCATGTATGTATCGATTGGCCATTTATATGCCTGTGAAGAGTTTAGTCATGTCACTGCCCACTGTTGGATGGGGTCTTGCATTTTTGCAGGTTCTATTCTGTAACTTTAAATATATAAAGCAAAGCAATTTCTAGTCCTTTATTTGTACTGTTTCCCCTTTTTGCTAGAACTTTATTTCTTCTCAGCAAGCAAGGTACGAATTGCCTGGTGAAATCATTCTCCAGTATCTCCACCAGGAAATCTTCCTGTATTTCTCTTTCCTGCCAAGACTATGAAGCGTATTCCTCATGCGCTCGTTTTTGGTGCTCCCAGAAAACAGTGCTGTACTCAACCCAATAAATACCAAATGTGTCTGTGTACTGGTTGGCCAATTAGAATTACTGCTAAATAGTTGAATCAACAAGATTATGTTTTAGGAATTCTCAGACAGAATGTGATCTGAGTCAGGTGCTTCTCTGTCCCCTGAATTGCTAATATTTCCAGGCTTTCTTTGTTTGCTCAAAGTTTGCAAGGATCCACAAGATTACAGAATCTGGTGGCTAGCTTTACACTTAGACAACCCCGTCTTCTATTGAAGAATTAGTAAAAACCTTTTTCCAAAATTGCAAAAAGTGACATTAGATGTATCGAAGGTTGCAATAAATTGGAAATATTTAACTCAAAGCTGATAAAACACATTCTAAATATGTAGTTGTCCTTATCTATAACTATCTACAGTATGACGAACCCCATGTCCTATATAACATAGAGATGGACCAATCCATTGGAAAATGGTATTTGTTATCCTGAGACACATGACCAAGCTCCCTACACCATGTTATGAGCCAGTCTTGATTCTGGTTTATATAATAAAACAAATGCAACTTTAGAGGCTTGAACCTATTACTCAGACTTCACCTTTTTTACACCTTCCAAAATATGCATTAAAAAAAATTAGATCTACTATTTGCCTTTTCAATGAAATTGTACATTTCCTCATCAAGTATTATTAAACATTACATAAACACTGGTTGATAGGATGGGGTGAAGAGTCATCAAATCAAAATGCATTTATTCACAAATTAGTCTCTGGGGAACATTTTGTCCTGTGGCAAATCCTCAATACAATGAAATCACTTAGGAAAAAACCAACTACCACTGGCCTGCATTTGGCAACTGATCAAGGATCTCAAAATTGTATTCGCCCAGACTCCAAAAAAAGGAAAATGATCTCCGAATGGCCTGTTGTTTTGGCAGGCAGTGAAAAGCAATCCCATTTCTACATATTGAGTAGCAGTTGGTACTTTATAAATGGTTAACGCTGGTGTAATTCCAAGAGGCATTAGAAATATGAGAGTCGGTAGCACCGCTACAGCTCAGCAAGTCTGCACACAGCCAGGAGCCGGGGAGGACCCGTAGGGTAGTTATTACGCAGCCAGTCATTGGAGAATATGTTTCTGGAAGCAACATGAGAGGATGAAGAAGGAAATCATGGAACAAACGATCCCAAAACAGATATAAAGGAGATTATTCATTTGGAAAAACACAGATGTGTCAAAGTATGGAAGACATTTCTAGCAATATATTCATCTATAGAAAGTAGCTTTTATTTAGATTGAAAAAAATAGATATTTTCAAAAGTGGTAAAAATATGAGTCTAGTAGGTACTTTGAAACATTTTTCTTCCAATCACTCTCTTTGGACATTGATATATATATATAGTGTGTGTGTGTGATTTTATTTTCTTTCTTTTTTTTTTTTTTGTCCTTTTGACAGGGTCTTGCTATGCAGCTCAGGCTGGCCTTGAGCTTACTTTTGTAGATCAGGCTGGTCTTGAACTCTCACTGATCCTCCTGCCTTAGCCTCCCAAGTGCGGGGATTACAGGCTTGCACCACTATGCCCGGGCAATGTGATTTTTAACTAATGGATGTTTATAATCAGGACCCTCTTCTCTTTACCTCCTGATGAACTGTTCTTCCTCTAAATCCCTGAATAAAGAGATACACAAAGCACTAACCTTGCCCCACCATTCTTTTGGCTAGCTTAGAAGCTCTGCTGCTCTCTGGCCAGTGTACCAATTCCTAGGTGGCTTCAAAATCATTTTCCCTGAGACCCAGTCTTACTCTATGGCACTTGATTCTCATAGTCAACTGCATGGGTACCTTCAGCACACTAACTTTCTATCTGTCTGTCTTGTGCATTATTCTATTCTAGATTTTGAGCCTGGAGGGCAAGCTCAAAATACTCCACTCTTCTTCCTTTTCCTTCCTCCCTTCCTTCCTTCCTTCCTTCCTTCCTTCCTTCCTTCCTTCCTTTCTTCCTCCCTCCATCCCTTCCCCTTCCTCTCCTCCCTCCCTCTCTCCATCTCTCCCTCCCTCCTGGGCTCCCTCCCTCCCTTCATCCCTTCCTCCTTCCTTCTGTCCCTTCCTCCTTCTCTCCTTTTTTTCCTTCCTTCCTTCCTTCCTTCCTTCCTTCCTTCTGTCCTTCATTTATTTCACTGAAGTCAGCTACTCCACTTCCACAGTCTTCTCGCAGCTCTTACACCTCTCCAGTTTCTTTCACTGCCATCACAGAGTGTTGGTCTGCTCAGCTTCACTGTTTCCATCTTTTTTGTTTCCTAGACAACACTACCAAAAATGTAACTGCAAGGACACAGCCTCTGTGCTGAGAAATCCTGTGTTTTCCTTTGCTTTGCAAGTTAAATCAAAACTTTTTTCCCTCTCTTTTATCAAGCATACATATCAAACTCTATTCTTAATTCAGCGTTTCTGGAAAGGGGCTACCAAAATAATGCTACGCATGTTTTCCGGTTTTGGGCTGTGCTCCCTTCCTATCTTCATGCAACTGAAGTAACGCTCTTTCCTATAAGATGCAAGTCAAGTCTCATCATGTTTAATAAAGACCAAAGCACTTATGCTACTTGACTTACACTGAAAGTACTTTTGAAAGTCTAAGCACCCTTAACAATGATCAAATGCCTCATGCAAGGGAGCCGTGTCACGCAATGAGAAATGACAAGTGTTATCTGCATCTGGATGTAGATAATTCACAGGGCATTTCCTGACAAGGGGGCAGCCTGGAGGCCCACAAAAGAGACCCTGACTCCCAGTGTCTATCTTAACCTCATAATATGCAGCAGGCTGCGGCAGGCAGAGTCAGTTCAGGCAGATAACCCTTAGGAAGCTCAGAAACCTGGTGATAGGACATGTCATTTAATAATTGTTCCTGCATGAACAAATCTTTGAAATGGACTCAAATTGATTATGCTTACCGTGAGGTTATTACGGAGGGATAATGCATGTAGAGTAATGCATCATAATGCTTGAAATAAGGACAGGGCTTGATAAGGGGATCCTGTGTGATTAATGACACCATGACCGAAAGGCAACTGGTGCTCAAATACTAGCAGAGGGACAGCTTCAAACCCCAGGGGCCTAAAGGTAGAGTGAGGTTCTTTTGACCTCAGGGTGCTTCCCTTTCTCACTCGGGATGAATTATGCCTCTGGAAATCAGTGAGTGCACTGTCAATACGCCAGCTAATTTTCTATTTGGTGGAACAATTTACATGATATTTTCTTTGTGGATAGTGTGGATAGTGATCTTTTACTCCTAAAACTGCAATCTCTTTGACCAGTCCTGGTAGCACAGAGCTATAGGATACACACAATATTTTTAATTGGTCTATGTTTACATTTTTTTGTTATATAGGTCTTGCTTTAACTTGGTCTTAACCACCCAGCAGAAAAGTTTGACCATGAGGTATAAAAGTAGAGCTAGGTAAGTACACTGAGCTGTAAAAGGCTTAAATCAACAGCTCCGACATTGCTAGTTCTGCTGATAACCCTCTACTATTATCGACTACTGGGCTACACATATAGCTACTTTCTCTTAGTTCAATGAGAAGAAACGTTTGTGCTAATAGTGTGCTAATAGAAAGGTTATCGTGTCTGCATCTCATACTCTGAACAACTACTATGAAGACAACAATATGCATTGTGCTAATTATTGTGGCTGTGCTACTAACATGTTTTGAAGCTGTCTCAATGTTATTTCTTTCTTATTAAAATTAACAAAATTTAAAAAATATAGAATCACATTCATTATATATACATATATATACGTATATATGTATATATATGTTGCATTTTAATCATCTGCCTGTCTTTTATTTTACCATAAACTTACTTTGGAAACACACTATAGACTGAAGAATATTTCTAAGCCCAGAAAACTCAAAATTCAATTATTGAATTCGCTATTGATCTCTTTGTGACCAGCTATCTAACTGCCTAAGTGGACCAAAAAAAGAATGATATTCAGATTTTGTAAGACTTCTAGATATTTCCCAGTAACTATCAGTAGGAAATGAAAAAAATAAATGTTTACTCTGTTTTCCAACTGTGTAAGTTAAAATCCTTACTGTCACTTACTGCTGAAGGATCTTCATCAAGTTACTGTACAGCAGGGTACAAGTTACTCTGCAGCTCCTATGTCATTTTTGAATGGAATTATTAAAGTACATAAGATGAAGCTTTTCTGCACGTAAATTGTTCAGCACAGTTTCTTCCATAGAAGCCTAACAACATAGACTTAAATGTCATTGATTATTATCAATGTCACTTTCCTCATTATTGTATTTACCAGAAGATTGACTGTCCATGACAGTAGATTCTCAATTTCCTGTTCTCTATCCTGTAGAATTATAATATTTGTCTTTTACTTTCTCTTGTTTTTCTTCAAGTGTATTACAATTTTTTGAAAGGTTGCTATAGAGGAATTCCAGTCTATAGGAGAACAGGGGTGGGGAACAGGCAGAGGGGAGTTAAGGTCCTGCTCAAAGTGTTCATGATAAGGGATGACTCTGAGAAATATTTGAGCTATTATGTACACTATCAAGTTGCAACGACTACCAGTGATGGTATTTGAAAAAATATTTATTGGCAAATGATTAGAATGTTCTTTCTCTTTCCAATTAGGGAATCTTATTAAGTGAAGTGGATAACACTTGAGAGTGTAACAAGATTTGGCAAATCAGTGTTCTTCTGGAGTACATAATTGTGCTTTCTGGAGCTGACCCATGGCTACTCAATTATTTAGAGGGACTCTCAGGCACCCAGCCCATCAGATCTTGGATGAAACTACAGAGGTTGCCTCTCTGAGCTGCCAAGAAAAGAGAATTTTCATTAGACTTTAAAATATGTGGCATATAGCACTCCAAAATATCTCCAATTATCTGCTGATCTAGCCATTACCTTCCTGCTGGAGAAATACTAAGACAGGAACACATTCGTGTGCAGAATTTATAGTGCTTCCCAGGGGTTGAAATCTCTTCCAATTTATTTTGCCATAAATGTTATTCCTATTTGCATTTTTGATAAAATATATTTTTATAGGACTGCATTGATTTTAAGAATTGAAGCCATAGTAGTATAAAGAAGATAATCATTTATTGCTTCACGTGCCCACTTTTGGTAGACTGCAAAAGCTTCTGCTCATTTACACTTATGTTTAAAAGTTGCAAGTGATTTGCCGAGATCAATAAATGACAATAAATAACTGGCAATAGATGTCAAGCCAGAGCTTCAGTCCAAAAAAATCTGAATTTAAACTTGCTGTGCTACATACTACCCGGATCTACCTAAGCCATGGATTTACATTACTGATAGAAATTCACATATAAAATGGATCATAAATATGTAATGGGGCATTATTTTTCTTTCAATTATTTGCCAAGCAGTGTTTCTGTGAGTCACATAATATCTGCTAGTTTCTCATTTGGGCACCAAGAATCCAACTCAGGACCTTGTGCTTGCCAGGCAAGCACTTGTGCCACTGAGCTGTATCTCAGGCTTGCTGTGTCTTCTAGTTTCAATGCTCTCTGCTCCCGCAATACCTTGCTCTCTTCTACCCAACAGCTGTGTACTCCCTGTTGGCTTGTTTGCTTCACTTCAGTGGGACAGTAGTCGTAAAACCTTGGTGTTTAGGAAAAGCCACTGAAGTACTCAGTAAAGCCAGATGGTAGAGATTTTACCCTCCACAGCCAGCCCTACATCCTGAGAAAAGTCATTTTCATTCCCAATCACAACAATTACTATACTCAATTTTTATCTCCATGGGGATTCCTGATCCAGATATTATTGTACTACCACAAATTGTGGCTTTCTATTCCCTGAACTTCAATAATGAAAACTTATGAACCCAGGTTCTCCCATCTCTTCCTTGCCTACTTCTCAATCTCTTTGTTTATTTCTCTTCCAACATCATGAATTAGAAAATGAGATAAATCTAGACTGCATCTACTGAAAGCAGAACTCTACTTTGAGAAGAAGGCATGCTACTAGCCACAGTTTATTTGCAACTAGCTTTGGGGAACCTTAGTCCCCCAGTTGGCCCTCTCTTCCTCTGCACCTTCACCAGTTCTATCTTTGTACTGGAAATGACGAGAAGGAACAAGTGGATTTTTGGTCTACATGGTGAGTGACCTGAAAGTCAGGGTAAGGGAGAAACCATAAAATGTCAAATTGGCATGTAAACATCTGAAAGGTGAACTACGAGGCCTGAGTTTGGTACACACAGCAGAAAACTTCCAGAAAGTCCCACAGCATAATGATATCAGTCCTTTATGGCATCCTTTTGGAAGTGTCCCTGAGCTGAGAGACAGAATTCAAGTACATGGGTCAGCTGGAAAAAGCCTATACTACTTCACCTTCAAAGAAAATTTCTATCATCCTAAAGCCTTTTGGTAATTTTTGCAAGCCAATTTATTTAGGCCAAGCAAATGAAACACACTCGTGAGGGTGCCTGGAGGAGATTATTAGAGTAACAGTTTTGATTGTTGAGAAAAGGAAGTTAATTTTTGATTAAGGAATGATCCAACACTTTGGTAGTGATATTCAGTTGCAGTGCACTTTTGTTATGAAGATAATATCTAGATCTTAATTTTACACCCATTTAGGCTTAATATATTCAGCACATTTGAAAATTTATTATTGTTGAGAATACTGACTCTGCCATATTTGAAAGTTTAACAACGGTTGTCAAAAACAAGAGCCATTCATCTCAAGAAAGACCGTGAATAGATAATTTACTGTCTTCCTTTACTCTAATTCAAAGGGATTTTGGAATGAGGCATTAGGAATTTGCTAATCATCTTTGTAGACTTCATTTGCTCTTTACTTTGTTAACTTCTGCATCCATTGAATCATATCCCTCCAATCACAATCTTCCTTCCGAAAGGAAGTGGAGAGCCCAAATTCTCTCTATATTGAAGTCATTTATTTTATTCAATAATCATTCATTACTGGTCACTATAACCTGTTATAGATATTTTAATAGATGTGTCTCATTTCACAAAAGTAAAACCCAGAAAATAAAAAGAGATCATCAACGGCTAGGGGATTTACTCTAGTGCCAGAGAAATCTCCTAGCATCCATGAGGCTCTGGGTTTTACCTTCCGTACCACAGAGAGACAGAAAGGGGGAGAAAAAGAGTGAAGGAAGGAGGGAGAGAGACACAAACATATACATGAACACAAACACAGAAAGGGAAACACAGAGAGGGAGAAGGAGAAGGAGATAGTGATTGCAATTATATCTGGGACCTTTTTCATATAGTTTCCAGTATCTAAAGTTAACTACCATAAGAAAAACACCACTAGCAAAAATAAAGCAGAAAAGAAGTACCAGCAAAAGTGTGTTTGTTGGCTTCCTACTGCTCCGGTCACAGATATATGCAGATGTAGTAATTTAAATCAACATGAATGTATCACACGTTTTGGAAATCAGAGTGATAAACAGATCTTTTGGGCAAGCATCAAGCATTCTACATGTTACTCTGTGCTATGTTTCTTCTAAAACTAATTTCTTTGCCGTGTCCAATTCTTAAAGTTACCTACATTGCTTTGATCATAGTGCCTTGCTTTGCTGCCCAAGGACTTCTGCCCAGCCTGTTTTGAGCTTCATCTTTTTCCTCTGACCTTCTTACCTGTCAGAAGAACTCTCCAGATTCCAGTGCACCCACCCTAGTGCAGAAAAATTTCCAAATCGCAAGATCATTTAATCACATGTACAGAATCTCTTTTGTTATGGAAGATAATCACAGAGTCTCAGCACTAAGCTGTAACTTTGCTTTTTTACCCACACAAATGGACATTTTGTTCTGTATTCCGTTCTGTGTATTTTACAGTTTTATAAAATTAGCTGCCATTTTTATTTGAATTCATTGAAAACCAAAACAGAAAAATTGGATCTGTGAGAAATTTTATCTTGATTGAGCATTGGTATGTGATAATGTTAGATTTGCACTAGAGCATTTTTTGTTCGTTTTCGTATACTAGAATATGTTAGAGGCTTGTTCTCATCACATAGAATGTCCTTCCTTGCTGTGTTGTTGCTAAATCTCTAAATGTCTGTGCCTTCTAGTTAACCTTTTCTGTAGTTACATTAATTATTTTCCTGACACTGTGACACTTTTTGTCATAGTGTTGTATTTCTGAGTACAGCACAAATGAGGAGCTGCTTAACTGGCTTATCGTTTTGGGACTTCGGTCCATGGTTGGCTGGGTCGAAGCCAGAAATGTCATGGAGGGAGAACATGGTGGAGAAAAGCAGCTCATGTTGCACTTTGCAGGGAGCAGAGACAGAAGAAGAAGGATGCATCCTTTCCCGTGGCATCCCAGTGAACAGGCCCAACTGCATCCCACCACCTCAGAGCAGCCCCAGCTACAGACCCATCCATGGCCCAAGCCAGTGGGAAGTATATCAATACAATTCAATCATATCCCACAATCCTCATGCTTGGAATACATTACACTTTTGGACATTTTAGATCTGAACCATAACAAAGCTACACTGTTTCCCTTGTTCTTCTACATAAAAAACAACTAAGTGATTTCCTGTCCTATAAACACTTGGACAACATTCTCATTCAGTTATAGCTGTAAAATTACTCTACTGTGTGTTATCCCTCCATTTACAGCAAGACATACCACAATGTCCAAAACAATGTGAAAAAATTTGCTTATTGTTATGAAGTAATGTACACTAGAACATTTAATTTTCAGTCTTTGTTCTTACTTTAATTTGGGAGGGCTTTAAAAAATATATTTATTGCAACATAAAAGTCTCAAAATTTAGAAAGATGAATGTTCAAAAGATATGGTTAGTTAGTTATTGTTCTTACTTTAGATTATCTAAGATTAGGGGTTTTTTGGTTAATGTATTTGGAGCACAGTCTTACTAGACAGCTCAGGCTTCTAGGTATCCTCCTGCTTTCAGCCTCCTCAGTGCTGGGATTACATGCCTGGTCTCCGTGGCTGGCTCAGTGTGCCCAGGGGTGTGGATGGTATGACACATGAGATCGAATCCTAGTCCCTGTGCTTGCCTAAGCAGGCGCTTATTCTGCTGAGCTAAATCTCACTGGCCCTATCTTAGATTGTTTTGTACTTTAAAGCATTGCTTCAATATTTTTACTTGGATACCTGGTTTTTGTTTCCAAATTCCTATATGACTTTCTTAGAAAGTTTCACCTCTATCCTCCATATTCATGTCAGAATTCTTTTTTAAATTACTTATTTGATAGAAGGACTCACTATGCAATTCAGACTCATAGTGACTGTCATGTCTCAGCTTCCTCTGTGCTGGAATTACAGATGTGCACCACTGAACCTGCTTTTAGTGGCTAGCAGTGTGTTCCCACATTCAGGGACCAGCATGACATGCTGTACTGAGGATTGAACCTGGGTCCTTGCACTTGCCAAGCAGGCACTCAGATCTCTGAGCTATCTCCATGGCCCCAGAGGTATTAATAATATTAAATAAGCATGTATGTAACATTGAACTCTTAGAGCATGCTTAGTAATTGAACTCTTAGAGCATGCTTATTACTAAGTCTATAACTTTAAGGAAAGTCTAAAAAAGTTAAAATAGAAATGATTCCAAGTATCATCCCCTCTTGGGAAAAGAATGCAACAAGCCCACTTGATAAAAACGATAACAAAAAGAAGCTATGAACATATGAATTTGAAATTATTTTTCTTGAATCTATATCATAAGAACGTTATTCTTTATGATATGAAATACTTGGCTGGATTCCACTGGAATGTGTCATGATTACATATTCACAGTGATGGGATGAGCTTAATCTCTGGTCTAGCTGTTGCGTAGGGTCTTAGCCTGCATCATGCGTGCCAGTGTGAATATGCACAGGTTCAATCCCTTGTGGAGCTGGGTAAGAGCTTTGAAAAAAACTGGTCTTGTGAGCTAGGGTGTATGTGTGCAGGTGTGTGGGGTGTGTGTGTGTGTGTGTGAGTGTGTGTGTGTGTGCGTCTTGGTGTGTATTTCTGGGAGGAGAAAATGCTACCTGTGGTAGAAGGGAGGCAGCCTGCTGAAAGTCAGTGCTTTGTCTCTGTCATTTTAATGTTGATTAAACAATCTTGGCACAACCTGGTTTTAACTATTGTTTCTGGAAATTTCTAATTTGTTCTAATTTTCTATATGTAATATATATATATATATATATATATATATATATATATATATATATATTGCTCTTCAAAATTAAGGACTTTAATAAACATTGTAATTTGTATTTATATTAAATTTTTAGCCTATTAATACAAATGTTGCTCATTTCCTATAATTATAAAGGACATTTCAGAATGAATCATATAAAGAGAATTGAATGGAATTAATATATAATAGATGAGTTGAGTGGAACTCATATATATATAATATGAATGTTACAATGAATATTTGCATTATTAATGAATATTGTATTCCATAGTATAATTAACATGTACATATTATTGTAACTGTATATTATAATGTATGTCATGTATGTTATAATTAATACTTATGGGAAAGAAATAACTAAGTTAAGTCTGCTGCATATCCAGCTGGTAGGGGATGGGAACAGAGAAAGGTGCTGTGATACAAGAAAAGTAACCAGTCGTATCAATTTGGCCCTCCAGATATCGAGAAAGCAACGCTAATTTTCAGGTAAGCATGCGCAGCTCTTTGAATCTGGTCAGGAATTTTCATAGAAGGTGGTTCATGCCTATGTAGCTCTTGGGGGTCAGGCACAGCTGTCCTTCCCCAGCAGAACAGCCAGGCTTATTTCATGTCCTCCATGACCATCTTCCCTTGAAAAATAACTTCCCTTCTGTGCGGAAAGACAAGCACCTCTCGCCCGATTTTTAGCGTCACTATTCGTGTGAGAACTGAGCTACGTCCTTCAGTGCCTGGTGGCTAGTGCTGGCCGGAAGGCAGAGACCAGGTATGGTGCAGGTGATGCCTTTTGGGGTCCAAATCGCGTGAATGAGAGAGCAGGAGGGACATCGACTGTGCTAGGCTGACACGTCGCACCGAAGGCAAGTTGTTTTCAGCAGCGGTCATGTTGGTGACACACTTATGGGAGGAAAACAGGAGGTTAATCTCTTTGGTTTCATGTTGAGTTCCGAACCTAGCTCAGCTACTGATCTTATTATAACCGTGTAGGCTGGTGGAAAACTAGGAAAATAATTCCCCAGTGTTTGTAATTTACAACGGAGGCCGCCATTTTTCTTACTAGTCCATAATGTCTTCGTCAGGAACAAAAGCACCCACAGTATTGGTGTGTCTTCCCCCGGGTGCATGAGAGTGGGTTTGATGTGGAGGGAAATTAGCCTTTCGTGGTAGTTAGGTAAAACGTTTGTGAAACTTAAATGATCGTACAGCATAATAGGATGAAGTTAAACTTGTTCTTCAATTTTTAACGTTATGGCTGTAATGAAACATGCAGAAAAAGACACAACTTCTTGTTTCCAACATAATCATGAATTGGACAGCCAGGTCTTGTGCAGTAGTTCCCTCTACTTATCAGTAACTTCCTAGTTGTGTGGTTACCCAGGACTGTTGTGTCTTTGTCTTGCAAGCACTGCTTACGTAGTCACTGATAGTCATTTAGAACTGTAACAAATCCACTCATCCGAACATTACTGCCACGATTTGTATGAGAACCGAGGCAAAAGAAATAAGCCTCTGATACTGATCTGCTGATCCACCACCGAAAGACAGTAGGAGGGCAGCTGCCACGGCAACTGCAAAATATTTACCTGGGACATGTGTCCTTGCATTCCAAAGGGCATGCGCCAGGAGGTCAGCACCCCCAGGCCAACCCTGGTCTCTGTTTCTTCTAGGAAGTTCATGCTTTCACCATGAACTGTGAAAGTGTTTACATAAAAAAAAAAAAAAAGAAGAAAGTGACAAGAAGGGAAACAAAGAATTCTATTCTATGACTCTTCTGTCCATCTTTCTTGTCCCCTCCCCTTAAGTAACTTCTAACAAGGGACTAATTTTTGCTTGCTTGAAGAAATACTGAAATTTTGGTTGTGACTCTTTTCAAAGTTCTAAGAGAATACTTCTGTAGGAACTATACCTTTACCCAGGTTTAGACTTGAAGTGGCTTGTTGTTGTTGTTGTTATTGTTTGCAGTATTGGAGATTAAACTCAGGACCCGGTGCTTGCCAGGCAAGGACTTATTCTACTGAGCCATCTCCCTGGACCCCTTGAATTAGGTTCCTGACATATGTCAAATGCTTTGCTTCTTTGGCATGGTGGAAAAATAACAACCAATAGCTGCTTACACTTGACTGCGTGGACTTTTCAGGGCCCCAAAGTTCTTCAAGTCGGGGCAGTCAGATTGAAGTCGCTTGCCAAATAGATGTGTCACAAGGTAGGTCAGAGAACCCGTACCACTGTCATCTATATCAGATCATAGCTCAGGCAAAACAGAATCATTGCCAAATTTTCAATACCAATGCAAAAAAGCTAGCTTGCCTCTGTGCCCTGTGAAGCTCGACCTGTGCTCCAGGGGTAGAGAATTCACTTCCCCATTATTTTCATTCTTCAGTTCCATCATTTGTGTATGTGTAGCCATTTGCACATACAGAATGCATATTTTCTAGCTGATTGTAGTAACTATAGTAACACAATGGCTGGCCTAGGTTAAGCATTACTTGGCTGGCCAAGTACTTCTCGGATGAATTAATGCAGAACCCTTCAAAGCTACATATGTGCAGTCTCAGAGAATAGCAGTAGGTTTTTGGATGGCAGGCAACTTGAAACTCATTTATTTTCTATATTGACATCAAAACATCTTATTTTTAGATCTTGGTTTCCTTTAACTTCTACACCAAATTGCATAAACTCAGTGGCTTAACATTAGTAAAATTTATGCTGTATAGCTTTGGAGTCAGAAATCTGAAAATATCACTACCAGTTCTGCTGATAATTCATTATTCTTATGGACTACTGGAGTATATATACATACAACTACTTTCTCTCAGCTCACTGAGAAGTAATATTTGCACTAATAGTGTTTAGAAAAGTTATCATATCTACATCTTTTATTCTGAAAAACTACTACAAAGACAACAGTATGCATTGTACTAATCACTGTGGCTGAAGTGTTTTGAAACTATTTCATTGCTATTTATTTCTTAACAAAGCGAAAGAAAGAAAGAAAGAAAGAAAGAAAGAAAGAAAGAAAGAAAGAAAGAAAGAAAGAAAGAAAGGTCTAAAATGGTCTCATTTTAAGCTATAGGGACCTAGGGAGAAGCATTTCATTACTTGAGGCAGGAGTGTCGATGTGAGTTCAAGACCAGCCTGGGCTACAAAAGTGATCTCAAGGCCAGCCTGAACTGCTTAGTGAGACCCTGTCTTAAAAAGACCAAAAAGAAAAAGAAAAAAAAAAAAAAAAAAAAAAAAAAAAAAAAAAAAAAAAAAAAAAAAAAAAAAAAAAAAAAAAAAAAAAAAAAAAAAAAAAAAAAAAAAAAAAAAAAGAAAAAGAGAAAAAGAAAAAGAAAAGAAAGGTCTGAAAACGGTCTCATTTTCAGCTATAGGGAGTCAGGGAGCAGCGTTTCTTTACTTTTCTCGCCTTGCAAAAAGAAGTCACATCACTCGACACTTTGATTTTTCCCCATCAGCAAAGCCAGCAGTGGCCACTCAAGCTCACCATAGCACAGACGTTTCTGTGTCCTTCTTCTGCACATAAGGACACTTAAGCTTCCATTACACTTGCCTGGGTGATCCACGATAATCCCTCCTATTAAAGTCTCTTAGTTAGCAACCTTAATGCCCCCTGAAGCCTTAGTTTGCTCTTGGTGAGTACAGAGACATTGCTCTCACTCCAGGAGGTGGAATGATTATCTCCGTGGGAGGATATTACTGCACCCATGACAGCCACTTCGCGGAAGGCCTTCCCTGGCGTTAGTCCAGGCAGTGCTCAGAGGTCCTGATAGGCAAATGTGGCTCCTTTTATGCAGAAGAAAAAATAAAGCTGAGTGAGATGTCACGTACTGCTGTACAGTGTGGGCTGTTGGCAGATAGGGATTCTGAGTTTCTTTCTGCTCTCTGTTGTCAATTTCTGTGTGCTTGCTGTCAGTGCATGAAGCCTTTTATTTATTCCCCTTTCTCTCCAGACATGAACCCCAGAAGCCTTTCCAGTGTAGTGTATATGAATGAATATAAATACTCACTCTTGCGGTATCTTTCACTCCGCTCAGTAACCCTGGAAAACACCCATAAGCCTTCTTCTATTCTCTTTTTTTATTTTAAAGGGAATAAAAAATACAAAGAAAAATATTAAAAATGATACCAAATTCCAAAATGAGATGATAGGAAATCAGCAATGGTTGCTATGTGGTGTATTATTAACTTCAAAGTAGTTGTCTACTTTCAAATATGAAAAAAAGCATTTCCCTTATGCTTATGTAAAATGAAGCCCATCATGCATAAAGTGAAAGTTTTTTAAATTTATTCTTAAGTGATAAAATTAAATATGCATCCATATATTTTTACATATATTAAAATGTACAGATTACATTTCTGATACAATTTTTAGTTTGGACGGATAGTTTGGAGTATATATGGGGCTGCCTTAAAAAGGCTCCTCTATCTTTCACTTTTTTTTTTTTTTTTTAACTTTATGTATTTATCTTATGGCTGGCTCAGCCTGCCCTGGGGATGGGCCTGATGCAGCATATGGTGCTGGGGATCGAACCACGGTCCCTGTGGCCACCTAAGCTTGCCTAAGCAGATGCTTTAGACTGCTGAACCATCTCGCTGGCCTTATCTTCTCCTGGGCGAGTGCAGTTACTGATAGTGAGTCCTGTTGTGAATGTCATTAGCATATATCTTAGTACGTGTGATTCATATATGCAGGTATCAAAAGACGATGCTTTAGATGTCACGGTTAGTAAAACATATGCCCATGCACCTCTAGGTCACTAGGGGCATCATAGAAAACTGTGCAACAGCTTTACTGTCACCTCAGAAGCAGTCCCAATGCAGTTGGAGATTATGACGAAGTTTGAGGAAATGCTGGGACTTCCTCCTTCGCCTACAGGTGAATTCTACAGATTACATGGAGTTCGAAAGGCTCAGAAGGCCCATGCATGGCAGCAAGGCAGGACTGAGACGCCCCTTCTCCCACCCCATCCGCTAAGGTGGCTGTTTTAATTCCTTTACCAAATGCTTCCTTTCCCATGCTATAGATATAGCGCTGAAAGCTTTGAAGATCAACTTTGTTTGAGTCTGTAGTTCCTGTTCCTCTTGAGAGGGCCATAGGGAAGTAAGGAAAGGAAAGGGAATCAGAGTTCCATGTGTTCTAAGTGGACCGAAAGACAGATTTTATCTTTATTCCAGTGATATTAAAATTCTTTCCATTTCTGTTTTCTTGAATAAAATTTAAAGAACTAATGTCTTCTTGCATTGGAAAACATACAAATCCTCTTGAGGCAACAGACCTACCTTAGTGTCTCTGGCAATCAGAGAAATTACTTCCTGGTTACTCAACTTACAGAATATTGGAGCTGCCTGGGACTTATTACACAGAGCCCTTCAATAAATATCCCCTTATTAAAATAATGCTGGCACACTTCATTGTGGAGTGTTTTCCTTTTAGGGAAATTTTGAAAAATTCTCTATGTTCTATCAGTCATGTAGAATTGATTGGAGTTGAAAATTCTGCTGTTTCAGTTGTGTGGATTGAAAGAGAACACACACTGTTCTTCAGGCAGTGATGGACTTCGCTGAGAAGGTTGTTTCTTTTGGAGTTGAAAGGTTTACAGAGTATTGAGCCATCTTGAACTACACACCTCCTCTTAAAGTGTCCTATAGGGAAGGGAAAAGCCCTTTCTCCTATCTATTCGGGCTGAATGTTGGAGATGCTGTCACTTAGGTCTTAGAAATAGATTTTAAATCTGTTAAATAAAGATAAGCAGCGATATCCTGTCTGAGCAACAGAATACTATTTAAGGGAGGCGGGCAGTGGTGAAACTAAAAGCTGATTTCTTAATTTAAAAAAGAAATCCCTATATTCCCCCTGGTGTGTAACTGCAGAAGCTATGAAGCTATACAGAATTAAATGTAATGAAGCCAGGGCTCTTAGGCCCAACTGCTAATGATGCTTCCTTTATATCTGAAACTTGGGCAATACTAAGTCTAATTACCTTTTAGTTTCTTCAAAGAAACAGGTGAATACTATGACCAACCTCACAGTCAAACAGTTTGTGTGAATTCTCTCAATTCATTCACTAATATTAATGCAGGTACTGGAAACCAAATATTAGTGGCAGAAACTGAGACTTACTGAGCTGTTTCTAGGCCCCAGACATAGCATGAGCTCCAAGTGTGCTAATTTATTGAGCTCTGGTCCGAGGGAAGCTAGAATGTTAAATCAACTTGCTACTAGCTGCAAAAAAGCAGCACCATTTTTTTATGCAGAATTTGGCATAAAGGCAAACAATTTCTTATTGTTTTGAAACCTATAAGAAGTTGGGAAGAATAAGTAATATATAGTATGCTGATTTAGCGTGTAGTCATGCATAAGACAGTCAGAGACAAATTCAGATGCCAGGTAAAGCTGAAACTCATTTGAATCTATCTATTTATACCTGTGCAAGTGCTTATCATACTACCACAACTGCACGATGAGGTTTTTGTTAGGCTGTTCTGGTTCACTGTTCATTAAGGTCCCAGGTGGGGATCTGTCCCCCCCCCCCCCCCGCCCCGCCTTATCCACTCTAGGTGTGGCTAGGAACTTGCTTTGGCCAATTTGATGAAACGAGTGGTGGAAGTCCACGAGTCAGTTGGGGTAGAGCTTTGTCAGCATGGCAGTACTTGCAGAAGATCCAGCCGAGATGACACCTCTGCAACGGAAGCAACGTTCTAACATCCCGCGGTTTCAGAGGAGCAGCCCTGGTGAGAAAAATTGTCTGTGTAGTACACACAATGCCCGCAAGAAATACG
The DNA here is from genome assembly GCA_004027025.1 of Myocastor coypus. NCBI lineage: Eukaryota > Metazoa > Chordata > Mammalia > Rodentia > Myocastoridae > Myocastor > Myocastor coypus. Next base: position 25,948 of record PVJA010022232.1, read on the forward strand.
CTTGTGTTGTTCTGTTAGGACGTGTGATGTGGAGCGATGGATGATGACCAGGTAGGGGGGTGCTGCTCGAACTTTGTGACCCCTTAGCATGGGATCGCGTATTTGCATCACTGTGGCCTGAAAGATAATTTCCACTGTTATGGTATTTGGAGCTGAAACATATTATGGTCTGAAGGTATCCCTCGACATTCATGCATTAGATTTTTTTTCAGTTTTATGTATTTGGCACAGGGCCTCACTACTCACTTCAGACTTGTAGTGATCCTCCTGTTTTCAGCCTCTCCAGTGCTGGGATTATGGGATTGTACCCCATGCCCAGACTCAGTCACTGGCTCAGCGTACTCCAGAGACAGAGCCTACTTGTCATTCAGGACTGGGGATTGGGACCAGGGATTGAACCCTAGTACCCATGCTTGCCAAACCAGGTACTTAGTCTGCTGAGCTATCTCATCTGCCCTAGAAACTTATTAGTTGAACAATGTTAAGAGGAGGTGTCCAAAGGGAAATATTCAGCTCATGAGGCCTCCTCAGGAATGCGTTGGTGTTAGTATAAGGAGGATTTGTGGGAATAAATTCACTTTGTCCCCTTCCTACCAGGTAAGGGAAGATGCAGCATTCCTCTGCTCCTGAGGATGCAGCACTATGACCCAATCTTTAGCCAACCATGCCTTGACCTTGGTTGGCTTTGTCTGCCTCTGGAAGACACAGAGTGAATTTCCATCCTGTAAACATTACCCAGTCTGAGCGTTCTGCTGCAGCAGGACAATATGGTCTAAACAAAGTGACTGGCATGTGGGAGTAGGGTCCTGTGGGATGAAGTTTGTGCCCCTTTTAAAGAGACCCCAGGGAATCTCAACCCTTTCTGCCATGTGAGGTCAACAGTGAACAGAGAGCCCTTCATGAGTAAGCAGTCCCCGATCACACACCAGAGCGATTTGTGTGTGGATCTTTGGTTCTGCAGACCTCAGGACTGTGAGAAATAAATCTGCATTGTTTATAAGCTTATAAGTTTACACCCACTTTACAGGAGCATTTGCAACAGCAGCGTGGACAGACGCAGCCCCCTCGGTGGTTGACCTTTGGGTACCGACACAGCGGCATGGAAAATGGATACAGGAAGGGGCAAAGTGGACCAAATCAGTACTGGCAAGGCAGCAATGGGTCCGCTCCAGGACACAAACAGCTCAAAGAGAGGAATGGATGTGACCTCTGACCTTACTGAGTCTACAGCACACGGAAGCAAAATTAAATGGGGTGCTGGACAGGTTGTGCATGAATTTTATTTTATCAAGAATGTAGTAACTAAAGCAATGTATTTTTTCTTACATAGCTTCAAATCTTTTCGAACCTAGGATTCGTCACATGAGAGGAGTTGGCATTGTTGTCAAGTTGTCCACCAAAATAGCCACGCTTATGCACATCTCTGTCAGTCCCAAGCTGTAGCAGTATAACCAATGTCCACCGAAATAAATTGTTATCTGAATGCTAAATTTGCATAATTTCATCAGAAATATGGAATGTGTCCTGGAGCAGTTACCTTCACCTATCTCTCTAGATAGATTTATTAGAAATTTATAGGGCTAGGGAGATAGCTGGGAGTCTAAGCATCTGCCTGGCAAGCACAAGGACCCAGGTTCATTCCATGGTACTGCATACAGTACCAGTACAAAACCCCAGGCACACTGGTGCATGCCTATAATCTCAGTGCCGGGGAGGCTGAAAAAGGAAGATTACTGTAAGTCCAAGCTGCATAGTGAGACCATGTACAAAATACATACATAAACAAGAGACTAAAAACAAACTTAAAAAGTTTATGACACAAATCCTATTTTTGAGGATTTAACTTACCTCAACATTTGTCTTTCTAATAAGAACAATAACATGAGATTTTACTGAGTTTAGGATATATTGAGACTGAGATACATATGCTTCAAAATAGATATTCTAAGTGGAAGGGGCTGCCATATGCTTATCAATCCTACTAGATTTTTCTGGGAACACGAAGAAGCTTACATTTCTTGGTCTCCCTTATACATCTGCAACTGGTGAACTGACACACACTGTGGTCAGACCATACCCAGTGTACCTGGCCCTTTCTTTTCCCCATAGGTTAGCTAAATGTGGAGGATTTAGTAAAAATTTCAAAGGAATAATATCACTACATGACTAACTAGTCACCAGGATTTCCCAATTACTGGTGTTATAATCCCATTTGCTAAATGTCAATTTGACTTTGCACTGAGTTACTTTATTTCATGTCATTGTTTGAGTTAATGCAGCTAGTGCTGGTGACGTTGACTAAGGCTATCTTCCTAAATAGACCTAAACTATATTTGCTTAGAGGTAAAACATGGACATGATATATCTTTTTTTTGTCTTTACATGCATGAAGAAACTGAGGTGTAGGCCACTTTGATAAAAGGATGGGTTAGCTATAGGACAATTTAGATTATCTTAGTAAGAGCAAAATAATCCAGAATGAATTAAAGAAATACCATGACTCTCTTGAGAACATTGAAGATTGCCAAAGGTAGAAATAATTGTTTATGACATCTCTCAACTATAAGAGATGTGTAGCCTATTTCTCTATTCATAACTTTTCAGAAGATGGTTTATAGCAAGAGATTATTAAATATTTCTTTTAATAGTAGTTAGGAGGACATTAATCGCCTAATGCTGAAAGCAATGAATTTGCTTTAGCTTAGTCAAAAAGCTACAAGTATTGAAGTATTAAATCTTCACAAGCTCTCATTCTAGTTTTTGCAAAGTTATATGAAAATGTAAGTGTTTTCTAGAACTTTGTGGCTAAATGAGGTTTTCAAATACCGTGAATCATTAACATCTTGTGGCAGATACAGCTTGCACCATCCAAATGGTCCTTTGAAGAAATACCTGCCGTCTTCCTGCAGAGAATAAAAGTAGCAAAGGTCTTAAAGATCCTAGCTGTCTGCTCCATGGGTGGCTGCATCCTGTGGAGAGCCTGGGCCCGAGGTTCTGGCTGGTCAGCTGCCCTCACTCCCAGGCTGTCAGTGGGGTAGCTGAGTCTTGCGCAGAGCCCATCCCAGCTGCTTTACCTTGCTCTCAATCCCACTTCCTGAACAGTCTTCCTACAGCAGCTGATTCATAATGAACATCTCTCATCCCCAATTTAATCTCCTGGGAAAGTCAAACTGGGACACAGATTACTGAGAAGCTGGAAAACTGATAAGAAGATATCAATTCAAATTTACAATTTTTAGCCGGGCATGTTGGCTCACGCCTGTAATCCCAGCACTCGGGAGGCTGAGACAGGAGGATTGGTGTGAGTTCGAGACCAGCCTGGGCTACAAAAGTGAGCTCAAGGCCAGCCTCAACTGCATAGTGAGACCCTGCCTCAAAAAGACACACACAAAAAAATTTTGCAATTTTTAAAAATGTCTTTAGTATAGTATATCACTATTCAGCTCAGACTCACTGATCCTACTTTCAGCCTCCCCAGACCTTGGGTTACAGGTATGAGCCACTACACCTCATCTTAAAATTACAGTTTGAATATCCTTTTTGTTTCAAAAAAGATACAGTGATCAGTGCATTGAAAAACATTGCATCTGTGATGCATACATACAGGCTTTCATTTCTCTCATTATTCCCGAAATAATCTCATTTCCTGATCATCTATATAGAATTTGTATTTTATTAATCACTGTAAGGAGTCTAGTGATGATTTAAAGTATATGAGATAATTTATGTAGATTTTATGCAAATGATATTCCATATCAAACGAGGAACAGAACAATCTATGTATTTTGCTATCGTCAGAATGTCTCGGAACTGCTACCCTGTGGATACTTGTCTCTGAGCTCAGGGCAGATATTTTGAACTTTATATCAAAATTTCTGACCACTTTCTTTCTCATATATGTTTTGCCATTTTTCTAGTAAAAATATATTTTTATTTTCTATTCTAGTATAAGAAGGAAAAATAATCAATTATGGCTGCCATAAATCACTAAGATTTGTAATACTAACTGGTATACCAGCATTATCACTTTGTAAACACATGGGGTCCAAAGACATGGCTGAAAATCGTTTATATTTTGACTTTTCCTTTAGTTTCTTCCGCTCCTCTTCCTATAAAGATGATTGCATCCAAAACACATGACAAGCAACCTAATATACAACAGATTTAATGAATGTTTATATTAAAATTTTTTACACTAAAAGATACATTGCCACAAATCCCCTGTAAGATGATCTTCTTTGCATCAAATGCATTTGTCCCATTGTTCTTGCCAAATTCTGAGTAAATACTTTTGTGTCTGTAGTTTCAGTTTTCCGAATGCTCTGAATGATTATTTTGACTTCAGGGAAAAGCCAGAAGCTACTTGACACAACATCTTGTGGATAAGGTGAATGAGGACACACTGCGATGTTTTTAGGAGCCTACCTTTCCGCTGGATGATAATTTGGTAAGGCCATGCAAATTTTTGATATCATTCACCAAATCCTCAGGAAAACAGACTTCTTGAACCATGTACAACAGGGGCAAGAAGATCAGGTAAGTAAGTGTCCCTAAAGTGCTGGTGAGTATTTTGAGGGAATGAATATAATGTATCTTTCACAATAATAAATATTTTTGATTTAGGTATTCACTGTACATTTTGATGTCCTCTGTGTCTCTCAGTTCATGTCACTACCATGATCATAAATAACTATTCCTATAATCCTAAATGGTGACAATATCCAGGACCAGTTACAGAAGTCTGAAGCATGGCTTGATTATTTATTAAAATGATGCAAATGGTTCAGCCCAGTTTTTACTATATGCATTTCTGGAATACATTTGTGGTTCTTCTTACACAGAACAGTAAAAACTGTATTTATCTACATTATGAAAGAAGACCCTATGCATGCAACCTCCATACTGCTACAGAAATATCTCTCTGCATTGCCGATCAAGGAAGAACAAGTAATGGTTCATTGCATATAAGTCAATTACTGTTCCAAATTATTTCTATGAATTATCAAGAATCTTCAACGCTAAATGGGAATGGCCTTATCAGAGTTATCCCATTTGAAGGATAGGGAAACTGAGAGCTGGAAATCCCAATAATATGCAGTGGGTCACAAAACTCATTAAGTTAGAAAGCACATCAAGCAGCCTCTTTGGTCACAGGGATGTTCAATTAATATTCAAAGCAAGTTGTTCTTTGAAGAATTCTTTGAATAAAAGAAGAATAAAAAGACAATACACTCGATAAACACAGTAGCATATTAACATGGATTTAGGCAGTGTTGCCTTGAGAGGTTGGGTCATAGGAAAGTGGGGTCTAACTGGGAAGAGGAGGGATGGAGAAGAGACGGAGAGGTCTAAAAGAAGAAGGGGACTTGGGCAAAGACAAGGGTGGATGGTCACCAACCTTGGATGGGCCTACAGGTAACAGTGCAGAGAAGTTTTAATGCAGTGAATGTCTTGCGCTTGAAGCTAGGAATCAACACATGGACAGAGAAGAAAGCACAGCATCAAGAAGTGATGTACCCTGTGGCTCACAGGTTCTTTCCCAAATCACTTTAATTTCTCTACATAGCACTGAAACATAGCGACAGAAGAATAGTCCAGCTTAGATTTTCAAGTAGATTCAGATCTGTTCTCAACTTTAAGCTCATATAAGAATAGTTAGTCCACAAAATCAAATGGCAAGTTGTTTATGTTGACTACAGGAAGATGGACTTGGGGTTAAATGACTTAATAGTTATATAACTACATCTTATTTATACAAAGAACTCCATTTCTTCTCAAAAGCCACAACACAAGATCAGTGAATTCGCTTTTATTTAATATACTTTTTTTTTTTTTTTTTTTTTTAGAATGTTTTGACTTCCAGCACCAGATGAACCACACAATGTTTGGAGCATTTTGTTGTTTTAGTGTCTGAGTTCTAGGGTATGGCGAGATAGCTCATCAGACTAAGGGCCTGCTTTGGCAAGCACAGGGACCAGTGTTCAGTCCCCTGCCCTGCATGCCATGCCAGCCCTGCCCCCAAGGTGCACTGAACCAGCAAATATGTCTGAGCATGGTGGCTCAGGCCTGCAGTCCCAGTGCTTGGGTGGCTGAAAACAGTAGGGTGACTAGGACTCTGAGCTACATAGTAGGACCCTGGACCAAATAGGTAAATGAAAAAAGAAAAAGAAAAAGAAAGAAAGAAAAATGAAAAACCAAGGATAATTTTTCTTCATACTTATTAGAAAAGACATACTTTAAAGTCTTCCAAAATATGTTTCCGTGCTTCAAATCATCATGATAAAATATCTCACTTTTTGCATTTAACTCTGCTTTCCCCAAACACTTCAAGGGCTGAGAAAGCCCTGTGATAACTTCCTTTGCAAAATGGGTGCTTCATGCATGGGCTGAAGACATTGTTTATAAACTACTTCTAAGTTTGGCGGATCTCTTTCTAGAGACAAGGATTCTTCCTGTTATTATTTCACAAAAAAAAAAAAAATGCTTGATTCTGTGAACTTTCTATTAAATAAACACAATTCATGTACTGGGTTCTGACAAGTTATAAGCTTGACAGTGCTACATTACTTTTAAAAGAAAAGAAATATCAGCCTGTCTTCTCAAAAAAAAAAAAAAATTGCTCTGAACTCTTTACTGCTGGAAAAGAGCAACACTCACATCATTGTGTGACTCATGATAAAATATGGATGGCTTCCTCCTCCTCCTTCCTCCTTAAAAATTGGTCAGGTACGCAGTGATTTTCTGACGCGCTGACAGTCATACAAAGGACCAAAAGGAAGGGGAGGCAATATTTAGCTTAATTCTTCGTGATAATACAGCCAACTACGCCAAGACAACAGAAGAATGTTCGCAGATGCAAACCATAATGATACTAGAGTGCATACACTAGACATCTCCTCACAGCTTATTCCTGTATAACCTGTTGGCAGAATGGATATAATGGTTAATTGTTTCAATTAAAAATCCCCACCATAGTTTGATTTAAATTGCCACGGCGATTGCTCTTCCAAAGGGCTCCAGGAAAGAAGAGTACAGCTGCGGCATATAGTTAAACCAACTTTCTTTCACCTTGTCTCTACTATTTGCCCAAGAAATGTCAACAGCTATGGAATTGGACGGCTGTCTTTGTAATCTTAATTATAAGCGAAAGTATGATGGTTTAGCAATAAAAGTGTGACCAGGGCTTCCAGAATTCTCAGATCCAAGAATAACAGTTCTCATAGGTAGCCAAATTAACTGAAGAGATCTGCTCCTATTACAAACAAGAATCGTTTTCTTCTTCTTTTTGTTAAGAGCTTTATGTCCTTGTTATTCATTGGTGCCTTTAATTCAAATTTACATCTAAAGGTCTAGGTAAAAAGAGTACATAAATATGCTCTTTCTTTTTCTTTTTCTTTTTTTTTTTTTTTGCGGGACCAGGGTTCAAACTCATGACCTTGCACTTGCGAATATGCTCTTTCTAATGAAATGTCAATATGGTCACACTTTTATTAATTATATATCCAACTTACACAATTCCATTACATCACCAATACTTCGCGTTAGTGTGCATCTACTGTTTATTAGGGACTAAGCTAGATCTTATGGCCAAATACAAGGATAAATTAAACATCTCAACTTGAAGAATCCTGGTAGATACCCCTTCCAAAACCTACTGAGACAGAGAAAAGAAATGCCCAGCCTGTAAAAGTTTATGCCCTCTAAAGTTGAAGAATGAGTTTTAGGAACAATGAAGGTTAGGAATAGAATATTGGAGGAGAGAAAGCTTCTGTCTAAGAGAGAGAGAGAAGATGTCCTCAGTGGGTTGCCAAGGAGCCTGCCTTTCTATAGATTTTTGAGAGCAAAATCGCAATGTGAGGCAGGCCCAAAGTGGGAAACATGGGGAATACCAAGGTGAGCATGAGATGGTACAAAACTATGGTCAACCAGTAAGATGATGAGCATAATGTTCAGGTAAAGTCGACTAATTCAGGATCAAATAGGAAAGCAAGTCAGGTGCCAAGGGAGCATGAATGTGAAACAGGGATTTTTTTCCTGTTGGGATTTGAGTTAATGACTCTTGCTGTCTTTATCACGGTGCTACAAACCTCTTTAGAACATCGATCCCTCATGTTTATCCTGAGGAAAGTATCTGCGTGCGCTCCTCTCCTCTTTTGCCTTGAGGTCTGGCCCACGGCAAGGTGCCTGTCTCTCCCACAGTTGGTTGCAAGGTAATTCCTCTTCTGCACTGACTCCTTCCAGGTCCTAACCCTATCTCGCTGCCTTGAACATTTCTATCTAACTCAGTTGCCTACAACACTACTGTCTTACTCAGAGACCATAGGAAAAATAAAAGAATGATCCTTTTGGTGCAGTGCATCTCAGGATCACAGGGGTCAACATCTAGCAACATTTTTGGTTGTTAAAAGTGAAGGAAAGTGCTTGCAGCTTTTGGGGTCCAGTTGGCAGAGACCAGAGATTCTGCTAAACATCTTCCATTATAGAACAAATCTACCCTCTGTCTCTGATTACAAAGAATGAGGTGGCCTCAAATGTCAGCAATGTGTCAATGTTAAGCAGGTATGCAAGAAAATAAATTCTAAACAAAATGAAAGTGGTATATATTTCTTTAAATAA
>PVJA010022233.1:0-34569 GCA_004027025.1 Myocastor coypus
TTGTCCTCACAATCATTCTATAGAGTGCAGTGTGTGGGCATGACCCACCTCCCTATTAATGTTGCATAGAAAAAAGAAAGAAAGAAAGAAAAAAAACCAGGAAAGAATATACTTCCGTTTGGACTAAGAGGAAGCAGATACATATACAATCAAAGGTTTTGCAATTGCAGTGTGCCACCAGTGAAGCTTGTGACGTTGGTTGAGATGAAATTTGTATAGCATACAATGAATCATTTTAGCCTGAACAATTCGATGGCATTCTGGGCCCTTGTCAGAGTTCTGCAACTGCCACATCTATTTAGTTCCAAAGCACCATCATCATCCCTAAAATGCAACCCTGTGCCCATTGAGCCATCTGTCTCTGTCCCTCCACCCCCAGCATTTATCTGGCTTTTGTCTCTGTGGATTTATTTATTTCATATAAATGGAATCATGCTATATGACGCTTTTTGTGTGTAGCAGAGTTTTCCAGGTTGATCCATGGTGTAGCATGCCACCCTACTGCACTTTTTTACTGGCCAAATAATATTCCATGGTGTGAATGTATTTCATTTTCCTCACCTATTGATCAATTGATATATATTTAGATTATTTTCACCCTTTTTCAGTGTGGGAGATCACTCCTAGGAGTACTTTATCAGTGAATTACATTCCTAGCCCTCTCGTTTTTCATTTGTAGACAAGCTATCACTAAGCTGAGTTGCCCAGGGCTGGCTTCAAAGTTTTGATGTTTCAGCCCCCTGAGTAGCTGCAACTACCTTTCAACTCTTGTGAATAGAGATGCTGTGAACATCTCTGGATATTTTTTAGAACCACCAAAATCACTGAGAAGCCCAGAGACAGGTGCCAGAGTTATGCCAGGGTAGTACGGAGGCCCTCTGTGCAGAGTTCACATAGAAAGAGCTGTGCACTTCTGCCGTGGCACGTTTCAGTGGTAACAGGTGGGGGAAGCCTCTATAGGCCTCTCAAGCCCACCTCTAAAAAGCCCACCCTGAAGTTTCTTAAGAAATTACTCAGTAATTAAAGCAGTAACTTTCATGACCAAAATGTAAATTTGCCTCCCTCACAGAGCACTGTGCCTGTAACTTCTGTGGTGTTTTTAGCTATGCTTGGGAATCAGCTGACATCTCTTCTCCTCCCTGCCTGCTGCAAGCAGCTCAAAAAGGGCGGGGTGTGAGCCACCATCCAATGGGCATAGTAAACAGGAATGAAAGGAATGCTCTTTTTTTAAGTTTTCAAAATATCTAACCCCAGAAAATTGCAAATAAAACTAACCATCCCTGGCCTCCAGAGTCTGAGGCCTCGTTCTTCCGATGGATCTGCAGCTTGCTCCGCCCTGCAACCCTGAGCACCTTGGAGCATCCTCACCAGATCCTCATTTGTGTTCTAGCGCCTGACTGTCATTTCCTCCAAAAGATGTGAGCTCTCTGAATTCCTCCCCACTTTAAATAGATCCCAGTGATTTCTCCCCAAATGAAGTAAAATGAGTGCAAGTACTTTAGCGTTTCTTCAAACTGGAAACGTTAGAGGCTACCTTCATAGCCATTTGAATAACAGCAAGAATTTCCTCCCCAGCCTCAACAATTAATTTTCCAGAGTAATTTTTCAAGGGAATGGAGTGGTCAACTCCAGCCTGGTTACACCTGCTGTCTCTTTTACCACTGCAGATGGGGGAAATTCATCTCCAAGGGAACAGAAGATTTCAGATATCTTTCTCACAGTAAAGAGTGTTTTTCTACAAGGGACTAAGTGGTGCCCAAGGAAGCTGGCTGTGTTCGTGCACTATTAGGGAGAAGCCAAAGGACAGAGGGTTCCCCAAAGCAGCAGTGTCAGCGATGAGGAGGAAGAACGGGTTGCAGTGTTCCCCCAGCAGCAGAGCAAGCATTCACGAATGAGCCTTGCCACAGCCATAGCAGCTTGGCTAGGCAGGTGCTTTGCAGCGTGTAATTTCAGGTAGCATAAAAAGAAAAAAAAAAAGTAAAGAAACAAAGCCTTGCCAGGACTCCCTCTATTAAAGGCCATTAGGAAGAACTTGAAAAGCTTAACGATGCCCTAAAAGGTGGTGAAGGAGAAAAAGTACCTGCATCAGCGAATGTTGAGAGGATGGGCCACTGCTGGAGAGGGATGTCGGAGGATCCTCACCTGTCTCTTGCAGGAAGAAGGACATGTGCCCAGACCCCTGGGGGAGGGCACCCAAACAATGAGTTTAGCACCAGATTTCAAAAGGTGTGAGCATGGCTGGTCTGTGAGTCAGTAGACTTTTAGATTTTATTTTAGTCTCTCACAAATGAGAAGAGTTGAGGTGTCACTGGTTTTCATCAATTATTTGTTGGGTACCTAGATGAGAATGAGGCAGAGCACTGGAATAGCCGGTTTATGAGGAGCCATTGCTCGCTTGACGTTTGGTTGGTTGAAAGGCTCAACCCAGGGCTCCTGGGCCACAGGAAGGGCCTCACTTTGGGGACATGATGAGAACCCCGCAATCAGCAGAGAGGTACATATGGAAGCAGACTAGAGATAGGACTGCTTTATTCACTTGACTCCAAAGAATAAATAAGAAAGAGCATAAGACAAGAAGGAGACCATGTGCTGAACCCACCCTCCCGGGTCGTGGGGTGGGCTGGGGTGCTGGCTGTTATGCTTTGCACCTAGAGGGGGATCAGGACCAGCACACAGGCTGAAGTCATCCTTGTGCAGAAAGGTGCCGCCTCACTGGCCTAGGATGACAGATGTGGTCAGAGAGCCATAAATATCCCCAGTCGAGAGAAGATGGGCAGGGAGAAGTCATTAGCAGTGACAAAGCATCTCCATAGCTGGGCACTGCTGGCCTAAAAATGATTGCTAAGGTTAAAGCTGGAGAGGAGCGAGAGCGACAGAGAGGGGCTGGGCTCAGAGTGCACCGTCGGCCATGGTGGAGGTGGGCCGGGCCCCTCATCCCGTTCTGTCTGCCACACCCAAGCAGCTGCTCTGCTCCAGTTTCTTATCCACTTTGGAGGCCTGTCAGATATTTAATGTGCAGATGTGGAGATTTCACAACTGGTTACACATCTGCATTTCAGGAGAGAGGCAGACAGAAAGGAAAATCCCAACATTTTCTTAAGAAATACTGCTTCAATTAACTGTCTTTATTATTGCAGAGCTTTGTTTTATCACATAGGTTCACTGGCAAATCATAGCAGGCAATTTCACTACGGTAAATAATGTTATGAACAGTTCAGCTCCTCTTCCATCTCACTATTATTTTGTCAAAAAATAATGGAAAGAGAGAAAAACCTTCTATTCATCACTAGATCAGAAATTTCCCTGCCATTTCTTTGGGAAGAGAAAAAAAAAAAAAAAAAAAAAAAGGAAGAAATTAAGATAATGTAAAGTGATACTTATGGTACCTAAACATGAAAGTATCAACCAATATGTTTTTGAAAATTGAAAATAAAATTATGGAGAAAATGCTTTATTTGATTCTCTTTATGGGAAATTCATTTTATTTGACTTTTTTATTTGTAATATCAACTATGGAGCAGAGCAGAGTTTCCAAGGTGTTCCCTTACGGTCTCATTCCTCTAAATTATTAATGCCGTGCTGTTGATATATTGTCAGCCTTGTACATACATTCTATGAAAATGAGTTTTACAGTAGGTAGGGATTTATAACAAAGCTTGACATATGCAGCTAATTCACCTACACAGTCCTGTCAGTTTTAGGTTCATAAATAATTGATACTCAGGGCTTGAAGTTCAGCTACTGTTAGTCCTTCAGCTGTTAAATTCCAGCAGCATAATGGATGAATATTTGTTTATAATTTCTGTACATGGTCCCGATGTCAGCTCCCTGGCTTCATTTGCATAGGTAGATTGAGATGTTGGAAGCATAATGAGTGCATGAAGATGACGAATTGTTTGCCGGGATGCCGGTGCGGTTCTGTAAATGTTTGATTAGTTTTGAATGGATTACTGTTAGATTATCTGGTTCAGAGGTTAACGTGAGCAGCTCTTTGCTCCCAGAGCTTGTGTGATCCCTTGCTGACAGATTTTAAAATTCATACCGAGAGATCGGAGCTGCAAAAGCGAGAGGGTGTTCTCTGCAACAGATGTTTAGTAATTAAACATACGGTTGCCCTGTTTGGGCGAGCTGGAGGAATTTCAAATTGTCATGATTTGTTCAGTTGGAGGAAACTCGAATGCTAAAGAAAATATTCTTCCTCTCCACCCAGGTGTTGTTGGTTGCTCGACATCCCAGCGATAGTAACTGGAAGTATGACTTACACAGGGAGAGTTAGGGGGCGGGGAGAGGTTCCAGGGCCAAGCGAGGGCAGTTTCTTGTGATTTTCTCTTTGGAAACCATGAACTTGATCTTTGAGTCATCGTGGAGGAGGTGGCTTAGCCGGAACCTACAGGTAAATGTGCTCTGGCACCTAGTTTGTGCCACCCCCTCCATCCCTCACCCCCCACTACCCCTTCCCATGGAGTGGTCTGGACGGTCCAGAAGAAGGAAGGGAGGGGATGCTTGAGTAATTGATGAAATGACCTCTGCGAAAAGCCTTTCTTGCCAACCCAGACTGGCAACTGGCTAGGACAAGAAAACAGAGGTCTGAAGAAAGAGGCATTATCAGTATTTTCACCTCAAAAAATGGGTATGCGCGAACCCCAAGAAACAAAAAACCAAATGAGAGCCACGACTCTGCTCGGTTCCCCTGCTGCTTTTGCTTCCCCTGGGTCCGCAGGGATGGATCCCTGAGCCAGCTCCCACCTGCGTGCGTCACATTTCCAGGCAGGGCGAACAGCCCGCCCAGCCCCCACCAGCCCCGCCGCTGCCTTTCTGGCCTACTTGCTCGCTGGGTGCCTGCCAGACGGACCAGACCTCCACTCTCTGAAACTCTTCTCTCTCCTCTCTTCCCCCTAGTGCCGAATCAGAAAATGGAGGCAATGGGGCCTTAATGAAAAGATTTAGTGCTTGCAGCTAAACAGAACTGAGTTCCAGCGCTCTCTTGAACTATATTTTTCCAGCCCCGCATCCAGTTCCTTAGCTTGTCTGGCAATCATGTTAGTGATTATATGGGTAATGAAACACGTGCTCTTTTTGTCTGAGCCTCTGATTAATCTGCCTTCTCTTTAGCCTTGATTTATGGCGCTCAACTCTGGAGGTGAACGCTGGCCCATCAGTTCCTAGCTTATTACCGACGCAGGGGCTGCTAAATGCCTCCGAGGCTTGAATTGCTTCTTGACAGCTAGGCTTCTTGCTACATTCCCTCCAATCTGTTTTGGTTCCTGGTGTGACCTTTCATACAGTAAAATACATTAGTTGAATAGCACAGTCTCATTAAAAGAGTGAATTAACCGAAGAGTCTTTTTAACTAAATGACAGCCGAAGGACTGAGCGCTAATAGCCACGAGCAGTTGGAAACTTAACTCATGAATCAGCCCTGTTAATACTGCCTCACGCCCGAAGCGCTGAGGGTACCGCGCTCTCTGCCGGCTCTCTTAAGAAGAAAAGCTCATTACTTTCCTCCTGATGGGAGAGAAAGAGTGAGCGAGCAATAATAAAGCTTGAATTTTTCAATACTGTTAAAAATGGGGCTGACAGATTGCCGACAATAGGAGCAACGGGCCCGGACTGCGTCCGGAGCCGCTGAATTAGCAATACCATATATCATACAATCTAATTAAATCAACCCGGAGAATGAAATTAGTTTTCTGTGAGTGAAATGGCCTCTGAAAGAGCTCTATTAAATGAACTGGAGAGCATTAATTAAATAATTCACAGTGAGGGATTTTGCATTTATACAAAAATTGTGCACTTAATTGTCCATGCTGTACTACAGATCTGGGCTTATGTTAACAATGTGTCGAAAGCACACTTATTGGAGCGTATCAGGAACAGTTTAACACAAATGAAGCCTGCAAAGTTTTATGGGTTGGGCTGAGGAACCTAGGAAAAGGCATCCAGGGACACCTAGATCTCCGGCGTCATCCTGCAAGTTTTGTTTCCACCTGGCAAAGTTTGTTTCTAAGGACTCAAAGGGTTTTTGTGGGGTGTTGCAGTGTTGCCAGAACTGACCCCCAGAGTTTGGGTTGGCCACAGCTGCACGTGTCCTGGACTGACCTCTGGGGCTCTCGGGTCATTTAGAACACAGCAGCTATGTGTAAAATGTTGGCATCTGCCATATGTGTCCGAGAAACTCGATTGCTTTGTATTTTGTTTTCCTTCTCTGTATTAGCAATATGTAGACTCGCTCACGTAACCCAAGCATGTTAGATACAGTAATGTAGGCAAAAGTGAATCCAGATGCAATATGTTGGGGAAATCAGACAGTTCTTAGAACATGGTTCCCAGGTTTGACAGCAGCCATACATGCCATTGTGTTCCAACCTTCCACTTCCAAGACAAAGCCTGAATCTCCTCCATAATAGTGACTCAAGGAAGACCCCTCTGTCACCTGGCAGCTTTAGTTTGGGGCAGCCTGAGCTGGGTACTGCAGTGGCTGGAAGCCCAGGCTTTGAAGTAGGTTTCTGGGTTTGAATTCAGGCTCCCTCCCTCGCCGGCTGCGTGATCTTGGCCACGGGACTGAACCTCTTGCCACAATTCTATCAGCTACTGAGATGAGAAAGGTGCCCAGCTTGCATTGTGAGAAGGATTAGCTGAGTTAGTATATGAGCAGCACCTGAAACAGTGTCTGGCATGAAATGCTAGATAGAATTAATCTATTATGATGTTGTTATTACACAGACTCTCCTTCCACACTCTTGATTGTTTTTGCAAGCTTAAATATTCCATGGTTTCTCTTCTGCGAGAAACCCAAATTATAAATAAAGAGCAAATAAAAAGCAGATAATGGAAAGTAGGGAGGTAGAGCTTTTTCACATGGGAAGGGGGGCGAGACAAGGAATGAAGAAAGGAACTGAGATGTGTTCTGCGTATGCACCACCTTCCCATCGTACCTGTCCTCATTCCACACTGTAGACGAGGTACTAATAAAAATTTAAAAATATAATTTTTCTACTGCTTCTTCTCACTGAATAGAGGATACAACAATTAAAAAAATACAAAAAATACAGCTTTTTTTTTTTTTGGTTTGTTCTAAATTGAAGGGATTTAAAAGTTTTAACTTTTTCTCTGCTTTGGAGCTGGTTTTTACTACCTACGAACCTGTGGGGCAGGGCGTGTGTGTGCTGGGCACAGACAGAAGCCTGGTCTCCAAGAAGCTTCCATTTTTGTTTTCTTTTTAACAGTACTAAATTCATCACATTTTAAAATAAAGTCTGCAGTGAAAAATTAAAAACAACAAAGGAAAAGAATTTTTTTGTGTAATAAATGGGTAGGAAAATAGAAATGGTTGTCCCTTGATAACAGTGAGTGATTTCCCTCCCAATTTTTATATAAAATGGCCTAGCATGTGCATGTCACCTTACACACGTCTTCCCGTATGTCTAAAATCATCTCTAGATTACTTAGAGTACCAATTTGATGTCAATGTGATGTGAACGATTGTCATGCTATATTGTCTAGGAAATAAGGCCGGGACTGAAAGTTTGTTACCTATCCAGTGTGGACACAAGTTTTTCCGAATGTTTTCTAAATAAGTTTGATTGACTCTGTGGTTGCACAACCTGAAGACTTAGAGCCCAACATACTAAACCATTAGAATAAAAATTACCTTGTAATTGAGTCTTCTTTTTCTTGTGCTGGGAGTCAGACTCAGGGCTTTGTGAGGCTGGCGCCGTGTCACCAAGCTATGTATATCCCTTACCTTGTAATTTAATTTTTTAAAAAAAATGTGTGTAGTACAGGTCTACAGGGTCTCACTACACAGATTGGACTCACAGTGATCCTCCTGTTTTCAGCCTCCCAAGTGCTGGGATACAGATGTGAGCCGCCAAGCACCACTGTGCCCAGTCTCAATCGCTGTCTCAGTGCGTCCTGCGGGTGAGGCTTGCAGGCATGCTCAGGGATAGAACCCTCGTCCCTGCATCTGCCCAAGTAGGCACCTTAATCTGATGAGCTATCTGGCCCACCTGTAATTTAAATGGTGTCGAATGAGACCTTCAAATGGAGAGCAGCTTCTTTGAATGTGACAATTCTGAGAGTGGGCCACTTGGATCCCTAAAACTTGGTTGGGTTGTTTATACACTTTGTACGTCAGGTAGAAGGGAAGCCTGATCTGTGTGTTCACACGATAGTCACTGACCACTTGTCATTTGTCCCCGTGTGCATGGTGCATCAGGGTACAAGGATGTTCAACTGTCCCGGGAGTTCTACATCTTACACGCTGGGTACTGCAAGGGTATGCATTAAAACTAAATGAATTACCCAGGGCAATAGCACACACCTGTAATCCAGCAATTTCTGGGATGAGGTAAGAGGATGGTGAGTTTGAGCCACATCTGGGCATGGTCCAGACTAAGACCCTATTTCAAGATAAAATTTGAAAATGACTGGGAGTGTAGCTCAGTGGTAGAACACTTGCTTAGTACAGGTTCTGTCTCTAGCACAAACATACTTTCACCTGTTCATTTTTTGTATGGATAAGGGAATAATTATAACTACGACAATAACCAGTGCTAGCCAAGCTCTTACTTTCACCAGGCCAATGCTTCCCATGTGCTTGTATATCATAACTGGAGCAGAAAAAGCTGTGGGGGTTCTAGGGAAAAAGATGACTTTTCCCTTTGGGAAGGCGGGGACAACAGCTAGCTAAAACAAGCTCTTCACCAGTGAGCAGCATTCCCACAGTGTATGATGTGGTTGGCCCACACGTCTGTTGACAGAGGAAGCGAGGGGCATGGAGAAGGCTTTCGAGCACAGGTGCCTCCAGTGTGGCCTGGGGATGCTGGGGAGGCTCAGAGGAAAAAAAGAGGTTGATTGTCACACGTGCTCTAAGGACAGAGGTGGGGCTGGAGTGTTCAGAGAAGGACAAGAAGAGCACAGACAGGAATCAAGGAGTCAGGTGATAGCTGCAGGGTGGTGACCGGTGGGATGGAGGGGAGGGAGGGTGCCCTGGATGTGAAGCGAGGAGATTCACAGAGTTAGGGTGGGAAATAAAGAGAGAGCAAGACAGAGAGCACCCTTTATGCCAGGGTGGGGAACCTGAGCCCAGGCGAAGGGCCCCTAAGGCAGGGAGCTTCACCTTGCAGCCACACAGGGAGCGGCTGGGGGGATGTATTTTAGGAAGAGATCAGTTGTGGCCATGCCCAAGATACACCAAGGGAATGAGGCTGGCAGTGGCTTTGCAGGTGACCAAGTGAGAGGCCAGCATGCATCCAGGTACCAGTGACAAGGAGCTGGGATTGGCTGTCAAGTGCTCCCTACCTTCCTGAAAGGGACCTCATTCTGATCAATAGCAACATTTCAGTTATGAGATTAGGCAGGGTCTCAGAAAACAACAGGTCTCAAATCCAATCTCCAGCTCCAGGGCTTTAGCTGGTGGCCAGGGCTGGAAAAATGAGAAGAAATATGTATTTCCCTTGGCTTTTGGCATTGATTGTTTCTGAGAATCATGAGCTTAGATTCCCCCTTTCCTTGGAGCAGGCAGGCATGGGAGTACAGAGCTGGGGATGCAGGGCTCACGCTTCCGTGTGGTGGTTCTGCTCTCAGTCAGGTCACAGCAGCAAACAGACTTGCATCATACCTGGTCTAGAAGCAAAGACAACAAGAAAGAGGGTGTGTGTCACGGAGAATGCTGAACAAGTAGCTGTTGCGGTTTGGGCTGGAGGATCTCTTATCCCTGGACCAGGCTTCTGATGTGGGTCCAGTTTCCTTTAACAAGGGCTAAGTAGGACAGGATCAGAGTACCATGACCTTGGAGTAGGTGGGAGGGCCATGCAAGGGTCACAAGGAATGAATAGGGTCTAGAGAAGCACTGCCCTGCACTGCTCCGAGTATGTGTGATCCATGATACCTCAAGGTTGATAATAACTTGGGCCCTGTGGTCACCTCCATATAGGTTAGACTCCTCAGTCAGAGTGGCCCAGCAGGGCCCAGTGTCCAGGCTGTGGTAAGGGCCACCTCATCACAGGGAGAAAGAGGTTCTCCAAGACCATTGGTGAACCCAACAGTCTTGCAAGCCCTGGCCTAGGCCCACTCCAGGAAAGGGCCCAAGTCATGTGCTCTGGACAGTAAGCACCTGCCCTGGATCAGAAGCCATCCAGTCTGGGAGCAGTGTGAAACATGGTGCCTTTTCTGCACGCAGAGCTCTCCATAACCAACCCTCAGCCCCACAGCACGTCTCTGGGAGGGTAGGAGCGTCAAGCGTCAAGCCAGTCAATCATTTGCACCATTGGCTTTAACACTAGCTGTATTTAGTTTATTCATAAAAGCCTGTCTCAAGCGGGGAAATCCCTTCCATAATCGAGACAATTGTGCACAGGCTCCTCTCTGAAATGTGTCATTTGTCTCCTTCTCAGGTGATCAGTGGAACATGAGTACTTTCGTGTTTTCTGGGTTGAGCAGAGGGTTCTCTCTGGCTCTCTACAAGGAGTCTGATTTCACCTGCGGTGTGAGCACTGCCCGGACAGCTACTGAGGCCCCCACAGAAAGCCCTGAACACTGCAGCGCCCCCTGCAGGAGACCACCTTGTGGTCACAGGCTGCAGAAGTGGAGGAACCTCAGGAATGGTCATTATAAATTCTCCATTTCACAGATGGGGGAACTGTAGCCCATGGTGATAGGTCTGGGTTTGAATCCGAGTCTCTCTTTCAAGGGTTCTTCCTGCTGCTACCTGAGCCTGGGCATTCAGATGCTGCAACGTCTAGGTGGCATGGAGGCTCGTAGCAGTGCCCCTTGTGGAATGTTAGTTGTTACAGAAACACTGCAAAGAACTCTTGTGTTCTGTGTTTTCAGATTGATAATGGAGGCTCAGGGAAAATAAAATCACTTGTTTGATCCTCATAACCAAGAAGTGGCACCAATCTGTGGGCACGGTTTTCCTTGTGTTATGGACATAAATTTTTGTTTCCAGAATTCATCTGCTGAAGCCTAACCTCTGAAATGATGGTGTTTGGAGAACAGGCCTTTGGGAGGTGATTTTGGTCCAGATGATGGAGCTCTTGTGAATGGCATTAGTGCCCTTACAGAAGGGAACACAAGCACACACTGTCTGAGGACACAGTGAGAAGACAGCTCTTGGTGACCCAGGAAGCAGGTCCTGGCCAGACCTGCTTCAGATGCAAAGCTGAGGACACAGTGAGAAGACAGCTCTTGGTGACCCAGGAAGCAGGTCCTGGCCAGACCTGCTTCAGGTGCAAAGCTGTGGCCAATGGTGCAAAGCTGTGGCCTTTGATGGCTTGATCTCAGATTCCCAACCTCCATAGTTGTAAGATGTATTTGTTGCTTGAAGCGCCCAATCTGTGGTGTATTTGGCCTTGCAGACCCGAAGACTACAGCGTCTGGCTGTGGGTGCTTTCCCGTCCTCCGGCTTCTTCTGGTTGCTGCTCAGGGCCCTTTCCTGTCAGCCACCTTGGCGGAATCCGTTGGAAGCTTACTGCTCTCATAGCCCTGTCTGCATAAGTCAGACTCCACGAAGACCCTGAACTAAGGAAGACTGGGAGGCTGTGGAGACCTTTGTCTGACTGACTCTGCCTTGTTGGGTTCCCTCTGATGCAGGCTTTCTGAACCGTTGCCTTTTCCCGGAGTGAGGCCAAGGCTTCAACAAGCGAGGGACCCTTGGTTTGCCTTGCATGTCCACTGCCTCCCACCACCATGTGCCTCCTTCCCACATCCCTGGGGAGGGTGAGGACTGGACCCCCGCACTCTTTCTGCCTGTGTCTTTCCTCACCTAAATCTCCAAGGGTCGGCCTGAGCAGCTGTTCAGGTTGGCTAAAGCCTAGCCAGAGGTACGAGAAAAATTTCTTTTGTCAAGAGTCTACTTCTCATGCACGTTGTGCTGTTGCAAAGTTCTATTTTGAATGAACATAACCTCCTTCCTAGAACCAATTCTCATCTTTCCTTAAGCAAATTGTTTAGAGACCAACAAAAGAGAAGGCCAGACGCTCGAAAGCTCTGAAACTCATGTTAATACTATCGAAGCAGGGAAATTGCTTCTTACTGCTTCTTACTTACTTATGTACTTATTAACTTAAGTAACTCTTGTTTACTATTGAAAAAGAACACAAATACAGAGCTGATAACTTTACAGAAGATAATAAATATTACTACAACTCTACCAGCCAGAACAGCTCTGGGAGCACTGGAGTACTGCTCTCCAGACTTCTCCTAATCTCCTGTATGAAGCATGGTTCTCACAGAAGGTAATCGTGCTCTACATACTGATTTATAGCTGGCATTTTGCACAGAACACTTGGGAAGCTTCTGGAACATCTCACCACTGAGATATTTCTCCACCATTCCTACAGCCTGCTGAGGGCTCCATTTTTTAAAAAATGTACTCTCATTTACTCAATCTTTTATTATTGGACATCTTATATCTCTGAATATTGTTAAACCACATTGTTAACATTTGGTTGCTTGGAAGATCCCAGTTTTTTTTCTTCCCCACCTGTGTAAGGAGTTGTTTTTTTTTTTTTTTTTTTTTTTTTAATAAAGCACCAGAACAATAGCATTCGGGGTTTTGAAGTAGTATGCGATGCTGAGTGGACGAAGCATCTATCCAACACAGGCCTGCTTTGGCTTTCATGCAGATGATTTCTTTCCCCTAGATATTTGCTGTTTTTTAGAGAGAACCATGGAAAGCCCACTGTCCTCTACCTTCTGGCTTCTTAACCTTTTCGCCAATTGCTTAGAGGTTGCTCTATTTCTATTCACTCTCTTGCTTCATAAAATTCTGAAATTTTCTGTGTATCTTTCAACTTTGATGCCATGGAATGTTCTGTTGTCTATGATTTTTTTTCTGCTTGATAAGACTTTAAAATAAATAAGAAAGTTAAACAAATGACACCACAAGTATATAAGTGCCCTTTGGGTAGAACTTTGTTTCAGTTAGCTGTTGCTATATAACAAATCACCCCAAATGTAATGTAAAATGAGTGGAGAAAACCTTATTAATTTTTCACACAATTCGGAGGTTAAGCTGGAGATGATTCAACTTTGCACTATATTATCTGGAGTCCGAGGTGGCTGGAGTGTCCCAAGAAGTCTGCCCCCATAAGTGAGTATTCAGAGCTGTAGGCCAGTGCAGAATTCTCTCCCTGTGGCCTCTGAGTTTCCTTGCAGCCTGGTGGCTGGGCAACAAGAAGAAAAAGATAAACGAAGGAGAAACAAGGAGACACTTCATGATTTTTTCTCCGCAGTCACATAGCCTCCTGCTACCATGATTCCTGACCAGATCCAAGAAGGGGAGCAATGGATAACAACTATTGATGGGGAAGGGTGGTGACCCATTGCAAATGATCAAAGGAGAGCGATGGTATCATTGCTTTAGAAACATAAGCCATCACTGCTTTCCCTCTGTGTGTAGAAATTTACATCTCTCCCCTAGGCAAACTATTCACTCACTTCCACCCTTAGGTGACTCCTACCTACATGGCATCAGACTCGGCCCAGGATTTACCTCGTCACCTAGGTGAGGGTCTTCCTCAAGAGGTTCTGGTTGGCTGAGACTTCTGCACAGAGGACCTGTGGCCTGAAAGTACTGGCAAGAACACTGGGATAGAGGAACCATGGGGGGAGCAGTGCATTCTGAGATTGTCCCTGTTGATCTTATAGACAAACAGAAATGAACAAGAAAAAGTGTCTTTGGGTCATGAGCACTAATCTGGTAGATCTGTGTCAACATTTAAAGTGTGAAAGTCATATCGTTTTATTATATATATGAAAGACTTTTGGACTGTTACATCCCCAGTCTTCAACTTATTTGAAATTAGCAATATACAAAGCTATTATCCAAGGTCTATGGATCAACAAGCCACCTCACTACTTAAAAAAATATGTAAGAGAAAACTTGTCAGAAATCTACAAAGAAAGATTCACAGGCTCTGAGTACCATCTCAGTGTGTTTCTGAGTAAAGTCACAATGGTAAATTTGCCCTTTAGTATAGGAAATTCTAGTGGTTTGTATCTATAGTTCTGATTTTTTTCTTGAAATGAAACAAGGGTGCTGGAGGTGACCCCAGATCATCTTCATTCACTTCTTAGTCTTCTAGCAAAAATCCAAGGCTCTACAGATGGCGGACGCTTGGTCCAAGTCCCATGGTGACAGCTGGAGGGATGTGCTAGCCTGGATAGAGGCTCCCCTTCTGTTCTGTACTGGCTTCCTGGGACTCTGAAGTGAGCCAGGATCTGTTCTAGGCATGAGAACAACAAAGCCAAATTCATGCTATATTCTTCAAAAATTCTGATCTTCTCAGAGAGGACTTGCTATGGTTACAAAGTCATTGCACATTCCAGACCTCTTAAGAATTTTTCCATTAAGGACCAAGGTAAATAGTGTAACTTTTAAGGCCTTAAGGGCCCAAGAGTCTCAGTGGGGGGACAGAGTGCAGCTGGCTGGCCCAGTTCCACTGAGGTTGGCCATGCACTGCTAGAGTACAGGAGGTTGGGACACATTTCAACACACTGACTACAGCCTCTGTAAAGTGAACCAGGGGCAATTGCCAAGTGGGCCAACATCTGCTTCAGTATCTCGAGAAAGCTGAAAATAAAAATCGATATGTGTAAAATGAGGCTGCCGAGTGAGCCTCAGATTGCAAGTAATTGCAATCCAAGTTCAGGCTGCTGCGAGTACCCAGACAGTGGCACTTTCCCCCAATGCAGTGTCTGTCTCTCAGCTCCTTTTCCATGATAGTTTCTGCCTTATAAAGTGATACTACTGGTTGTTCCTAAGAATGTAATTGCTTTTATTGCATCCCCCATTCTTTGCTTAACTGACACCCATCGATGTTGCATTATTTCAGAAATGAAGTAGACAATAATTGTGTTTTAGAAATTGGAACAAGAAAGTAGCAGATGCAAGTTTAGTGAATATTGAGTTTTAAACTTGTCTGGCTGTGATTTGTGGCCATGTCATGGCAAATATTTTTCAATGTCACTGCCTTAGCCAGTGCTGTCACTAAGGCAGTCGGCTGGGGAATAGAGGGCCCAGAACTATGATCTCAATATTAATGGGAGCTGTTGAAAGTGGCAAAGGTGATAAAGTATTGTTTAGTTATTGGTGCCATACTTTGGCTGCGGGACATTATTATAAAACGCAGTCTGTTTTTGTCAGATTTCAATCATGGCTTCAATAACACGTTTAGAAACTTGGAGAACAGGAGCCCACATTACAACGACCCTCCCCCCCAACTAAAGGAGGTTGGAATATAATTGGAAGACATGAGGTCGGAAACTTACTTTATTAATTATTTTTCCTCTCAATTATTTGGTCAAATAACATCCTTGCCTGTATCCCAGACAGTTAGCCAGTAAGATGTGGGTTGGAGGAGTCGGGAAAGGGGCACCTTTTCCCCTGCCCCCTCCGGGAGAAGAGTCCTGCGTGGTGGGCAAGGAGCTGATCAAGCACAGCTAGCAGAGTCACAAAGCTCCCCACCCTCCACCTCCCTTCAGGAGTCCAGGAAGAGAGAGTTATGCAAAATGTATAATACTTTAAAAAATAATATCCTGTTTTGCAAAATTGCATTTCATTCAGGAAATAACAGGATTTCCCAGCTTGACTACAACCTTAGGGAGCGGGTGAATGAACGCTTTGCTGGGGAAGGCTTTCCCCTGTCATTAATAGTGCCTGGGCTTAAACTTATAATTAAAATAACCTTTAAAATTCAATTTTTATAGATGGATGAGATAACTTGGTTTGAAACCCTTCAATGCACACATTTTATGTAGCGCTCACCCAAATCCAATGGTACCATAGAAAAAACGGGAACATAAAACTAGATGATGAGAGTTTATATAGCTTTTAAATATGAAGCTGTCAGGCTTTGTGTCGGTTAGAAATATTGTAATTGGACAAGAGTAAAGAAAGAGTTTATATTGGCATTGAGGGGTTTAGAGTGAATTCAGACCAAGCAGAATATAATGGAAGCCCCCTGAAAAGAAAGATGACAGAGAAAGCCAGCCCAACCTCCAAGCGCAGACTGACCTCCCTTTCAGAGGAGATCCACTTGATAAAACAGACACAACCCCAATAAAACGCTAACAATAGAAAAAAGTAAATAGAAATCATATTAAGCAGTGGCGATATTGCCTGAATTGAAACAAAAATTAGGTATAATAGCCCTGGTGGGTTTTAATATGCTCCCCAATCACATCACAATACAAAGCATATCATGGTGTTTCTGAATAATGTTTATCATCTTGAAATCTCCCTGCCTAGTAGACAACTTGCATTATTTGAGATTTGTGTGTGTGTGTGTGTGTGTGTGGTTTTTTTTTAAGAACTCATAAATATAGAAGATAGGGCTGGGGGAGGGGTCATGTATATAGAAATAATATTTCCCTGTGTGATAGACACAGCGTTGCCTGAGCTGGGCCTGGGCTCTGGTGGGAGGCTGGAGGACAGCCAAAGTGTGGCCTATCACAATCTGGATCCATGCTGAGCTCCTCAGGGCCTGGGGGATCACCGAATGGCAGGTGCACCCAGCACAGGGTGGGGGGCCTTGATAGGGTGGCCTCTGGTGAATTTTTCCATTTCTCCTGGAAGGATGAGGATAGACTTCTGCCTGGAGCAGCTCAAGCTGTGGAGAGGCCAGGCATAGCACCAGGGAAGAGGACAGGAACAAAGTCCTGTGTGTCTGGAGCCCATAGCTTTGTCGCTGTGTTGCTCAGAGTCTTGAGGAGAGACGTGGGTCAGGAGAAAAGACATGGGGTGGGGGGGAGCCTCAGGTAGACAGAGACAGGGAGGGACAGAGTGACAGGGAAGAGAAAGGGACTGACAGAAGCCAGGAGGGGGGTGAAGAGACAGACAGACAGATAAACAGATGGAGACAGAGCCAAGTAGAAAGGGTGGTAGAGCACCGCTGAGAAAGGCAGGCACTTCCCACATACCCATTTCATGCCAGGCACTGCTAAGTATAAGCACATTAAGCCTCTCCACATACCACCAGGGTCTTAAAAGAACTTGCAATCCCCGCTTCGAGAGCTTCTTCAAGATCCCCTAACATGGCTGAGCCACTTAGAATGAAGCACAGGGAAAGAGAAAGTGTGAACTTAGCTGGGGTTGTGAGAAAGGGTGCCAGGAAGCATGGGCCAAGCTGAGTGGTGGGCCTGCCTGCTGACTGAGAGAGTAAAGGCTGGGGTGTGCCTGGGGCCATGTCTTCATGGGCACATGCATGAGTGTGTATGGGTAGAGGGGTGGGGGAATAAGCATGGGGTGGAGGAAGGGCCCCACCGCCCTCCTCCTGTGGTTCACTTCTCCTGGTGGCTACAGATAGTACCCCAGCAAGAATGTGTGGCTGGTGGAGACCCAGAGGCTTCCTGTCTTAATGGAGGGCAGAAGGGCCCTTCTCATTTCTCCCTTGAGCTGCTAAATTTCTGCCCCTGAGGTGGCACCCACTAGAGCCAGCAAAGGGCCCCAGCCGCAACAAACATGGGACTTGCAGAAACCCTTGCCATGTTGTTAATATACGTCATGACTCCATTACTTTCTTAACTCTTGGTAAAGTAGTCCATGCTGAGATTTTAAGAGTGTAGCCTGAGGTCCTGGACTCTCATTCTAGAAATTTCCCTTGTCTAGCATGTCAACTGATACAGAGTTTCACCTGAGCAGCACTCCTCAAAATAAGACTCAAAGTAAGAGCAACTGTCTCTATTTTCTCTATTTTGACTGAGCCTGACACTGTTTCCTTGTATTGATATGTACAGAGCTGGTGAGGACTTTTTATTCTTTCAACTGGCGGTAAGCAATGTATATTGGTCTAGCTGAGGTGCTGGTGATAGTCTTTGAAGGTGGCATGTGTGTTTCCCTGATAACCTATACTTGCTGCTCTTTAATGTGAGCCTGGTTGAGACAGGATGAAGAGCCAATGCTCCATGCTGCCAGCAGGGATTGAGCCTGGAGACAGGCTATAACTTTCTGGGGCTTAAAAGACTATATCAAAGCTGAAGCACCAGACTCTTGAAACATTAGATGCTATCTCAGTAGCATCATGCGGATTACTCTGTCTGCATATGGCAGAGGTAAATGTAAGACCCCAACCTAGCTCAGCTCACAGTACTCACCTACCTCCCACAATTCTCAGTCATGCCTCCTCAAGCTACTCCTCCACTGCATAAAACAGAGTGAGGCCCTAGGTCACTCTGTTCTGAAAACCCATCTTCATGGCTGGACCTAGGACTCCTTGGCTCCTCAGTAGTTACAAATATGCTTTAGTGTCTTTACTTTCATCATGGGTTGCGCCGGGAGTGGTAGATTGAAATTAACTTGATGGGATTCCAATAACGTATCTTTGACATTACAAATATTAGCTTCTTGGACTGAGATGAAAACCTGAGAGGGACTGAGTTCAAAGACTTTGAGTCACTCTGTGCCCCATACCTGATGAGTTTAGTAAAGAAAACTTCACAGGAGGAGCCTGATGAGGCCTGGCATCGCTGGGTGATGCGCCCAATTCGTGCCCCACAGGCAGCTCTTCATGGGAGACGTCACCATGCTGCCCTTACTTACCAAGGAGAGAGCTGGGACTGTGCTCGCACCAAGTCTCAGAGCTGCCAGATACTCCAGGCTGTGAATCAGCCAAGCTTTCTGGTCCTGGAGTCTGTGCCTGCCCCTCTTTCCATCCTCTCTCTCTGCCCATCTAACCCAGCAGCTTGGCTGTGTGTGATACTGGTAAAAGGTGGTGTAATCTTCTTCATTTCTTTCCTCAATGACAGTGGCCTAGATCAGTGTTGAAGGAGGTGCCGAGGCTATACAAGGATCCGTAGGAAAGCACAGCGATCGATTTGTGTCTGGCTGGTCTCGCCATCCTCCCTTCAACTCCTTAATAATTCCGCAAATCCTTGTGAGGTGCAGAGTCCCAGGTGCTTAGGTGGCCAAAAAGGGCCGCATGAACAATGACCAGAGCTGTGCAGCTGTGCTGTCCACAGTCCTTCCTGCTGGGTCATTCCAGCATCTCCGGCAGCGGTGGAGGCAGCCAGGGCAAGGCCCCAAATACAGGGATAGCTAAGGGCTCTGGTGGGGATGTCAGTAATGTGTGTCCTTCTGAGCCAAACTGTAGGAGCATTGCCCTGTGCCCTTTAGTCCCTCTTTACTATCAAATGCCCCTGGGGCATTGGTGGCAAGAGGACTCACTGGCAAAACCCTTACCCCTGGGCATGGTTGGCTGGCATGCTGTGGTTGAGCCTGGATGTGACAAGAGCGGTGTACCCTGGGCTGACCTCCTTGACCTCAGTTTCTTGACCACGGCTATGCCTGGAGAGGTTGAGCCACACAGCTGGGCTCCCTCTTAGAAAGTTTCCTCTTAGTGACTTAGTAATTGACCCCTACTAACTAAAATGCTTGAGGAAGGAGGACAGGGCGTGGGAGAAAGGGAGGAGCAAATGGAGGGAGAACGAGATTTCTCTTTTTTCTTTTCTGGGAACAGAGCCTGGTCTTACCAGAGGCCTTCCGAGCTCTTACGTAAGGAACTCTTTTCTTTCTCCAACCCTATTCTTGGTTGTTAAAGTTGACATTCAGGTCCCTGTTTTGAGAATGAATGCGCTAAAACTCAGGCTGCTTACCTGGGTAACTTGGTACACCGGGGGCTCATCTGAACTGTGGCCAGGGTTTGACCCTGGGGCCTCTTCATTGTCACTTGGGCTGACCCAGAATCTCACAGCTCCTAGGGTTGCTTTGGCCAGTGAAGCTCTCTGATCCAGCCATTGTTTATGCCACGTGCCAAGTACAGTCAGCAGACACCAGTCCAGCCAGCTAGACCTGAGACATTTGTTCTGCATCCTGTTCTATAGTGATGGGCCCAGATACCAGCCTGAACACATGGGCCTCTGTTGTCTCCTCCTATCCACTCTTCCTTTATCTTTCCCCCTTTAGTTCCTGTGTCCAGGACTCCTCAGAAGTCTTCTGGGTCATGCCCCCTTCCCCAGGTGATGGGTAGGTTTCTGATTTATTGGAGAGACACTTGGATCTTTGTTCAGGCCACTGAAGCCAAGTAACCAAGGCCCTGCATATACTGGAGGCCCCGCTAGCTTCCTGGTGGTACTGTGGAGGATGGCAGCCACTTGGGCTCTGCCCATCTGTTTCCTGACCCTATTGGTACCATCTGATTGTACCAGGCCAGGTGGAGAGGCTACAATGCCACCTTGCCCTCAATTCTTTGGGTCCCAAATGCTGTCTGAATATTTCCTCCATGCCAGGTCTCCTGTGCTCATTCAGACAGACACGGACATCAGACATGACCCAGGTCAAAGAGGAAGCAGGACAGGTCAGGCGCTGTTAGCCAGAGATAGCTGAGTTCAGGTTTGAAAGCAAGTACATTAGCTTTGTCTTTGGTCAGGTCAAGGGGGAGGAAGAAGATGGAAAGGGGTGAAGTTATCCAACCTGGAAAAAGTCAATTGTTTCAAAATTCATTGCTGAGCCTGACATAATTCAGACCTCACATCTGGCTAATGCATCAGTTCATTAGAACACAAAAATACACTATCAAACAGACAATCAAATTTCATGTAAAGTAAGCTTCAGCATTAAAACGGTTCCTGGTGTTTTATGTGTGTGACTCAGTGGGCAGATATATTTCTTGCTACTAGAGCAAGACTGATTTGTGTGAAGTCTCCCGTCACCAAATCACTCCGAAGGTTGGGAGATAAAATGTCGCTTAGGATAATGTAATTGGCCTTAAGGTACAGGAGTTGAATTATTTTCAGTGATTTATAATCTGGAAATTAAAGACTCACTCATTTTCTAATTTAATTCCATCTTCAATGGAAAAATGTTCACTCTGATCTAAATTGGCGAGTAATGTTGCTAATTCAAATGCAGATGTAATTTCGATTCTGGTAGCAGTTTGCCATGATTGACGGGTCTCCAAAGAATCGTTATGATCCTTATCTCCCAATCTCACAAATTCCCCGGCAGTTGTGATAATAACTTCAGCTAAGGAGAAGAGGGAAAAAAATAAATTCTCCCCTGCCTTGTCATTGGGGCTCTGCCTTTTATAGGTTGTGAATGGTGGTCTCTTTTGAATTTAAAACTTGCAAGAAATAATACTGATGTTTCCTTACCAAATTTGGGGGTGGCATCTTGCAGTGTGCATTGTTTACGGGGAAAGGGGGGCTTTCCTTTAAAATATGAATGAAATGAACCCTGGCTTCTAGTTAATTAGCTGGGATTTTAAACCACATTTGATGCAATTCATTGATAAGTCTCAACCACCCAGGGACAGGCAGACAATGATTAGCCATAATCACGCAGGCTTTGCCCTCTCATTCTTAGCTGTCACATGACTCACACAGGGTAATGTGTCTTCATCTAACTAGACCCTAAGCAGCCAGGAAGGAGAAATTATGAGGTCACTCCTGCTGTGTGAGAAATGGTGGGGTCAGAGGCATGGTCACCCACATCATCTGTTTGCCTGGCAAGAAGGAGGTGGCTGGTCCAAGCCAGAGCTGTAGTCCACTGTGCACATTAACTCTGCTGACCGGGTCAGGCAGATGCTCTGACTGCGCCTAAGCAGAAGGGAAAGAATAGATTTCCTTGGCTAACATCTATTTTGATTACAATACAGTCATCAGACTTGGAAATTGGCTGGTTCTATCAGTTTAGACAACCTGGTAAAGATTTGGGGCAGTTTGAGTCTAGTCCTACATTTCTAGCGTGGGTGAAGGGCATGAGAGAGGAGGACGCAGGTTGGCTCCACCTGCCAGTGCCTGCTGCCCTCAGCTAAGCAATTCCTCTGTGTAGTTTTCTAGTAGGACTGATTCTCTCTGTCTGTCTGTCTGTCTCTCTCTTCTGTTTCTCTCTCTCTCTCTCTCTCTCTCTGCATCTGTCTGTCTGTCTGTCTGACTGCCTGACTGCCTGCCTCTCTCTGTCTCTCTCCCTCCCTCTTCCTGTTAGTAGAAATCAGACCCAAGGCCACATGCCTTAAAATACATTTTTTTTTTTTTTTGAGACAGGATCTCACTAAGTCCCTCTATTCCCCAGGCTGGCAGGGACTGAACCTCTCCCTACTGGAGTGCTGAGGTAATTATTTTGACTTGGACTAGGAATAAAAGCAAAAGCCTTTGCAAAATATTTACTGCTCAGAAGCAATTTTATAACCTTGCTAAAGTTTGATTATAGAATATTAAGCTAGTAACAGTAAAGGCTTTGCAAAAGGACGATTAATGCTCACTGGCATCTGTGCTAGTTTGGGCTGGGGGCTACATTTCTCAGCCTTCTTTGGTGTTGTGACTGTGTTCTCGGTAAGAAAATAAATGTGTCCCTTCTTCAGTTCTCAGTCAGGCCCTAGAAGCCTCCAATGCATGACCTTGTGTTCTTTCTGCACCCATTTGATAAAGGGAGATCAGACTTGGAGGATTCTTCCTCCTTCTTCCAAATGCCTTCTATGTGAATTAAAATACTCTTGTTGACTATGAAGACAACAATATGCAATGCATTAATTATTGTAACTGTCCTACTAACCTGTTTTGAAACTCTTCCATTGCTTTTTTATTTTTTTCTCATTAAAATGAATAAAAGAGAAAAGAAAAAAATACTCTTGCTGGCTTGAACAGCTGAGATTTGGGGGTTTGTTGTTTTAATAGCTTACAATATCCCAATACAAGTTGTACCAGCACACTAGCATAATGAATAGATTTATTGATTTTTCCCAAGGCCTCAGTTCATTCTTGGTGGCTCTTGTGTATGTTACTGTCAATAATCAAGCACAAGTTGATACTATACACTCTCCAGATTAATGAATAGCACTTCTGTTTTGTCTCTTAATCACCATAACATTTTGAGTTACACTTTTGTCTGAAATACAATCACCAGCGAATGGAAAAGCCATTTAGTTCTACAAATATGTAAGCAGGTCATGGATGGCACTTATATCATTGCATTTATGCAAACAAGGTCTTGTTTCAAGAAAGGCATGACCTACTTAAATAAGAATGCTCATTGAGATGTGGTAGGTTGTGCATTTGGTGGCTGCTCTCTGTCAATATCAGTATTCATCACATTGGATGTAATAAGCAAAGATAGCTGAATGGCCATCACTCTTCACCCTTTCTTGGGGCCTTCTTTCCAACCACTTTACACATTCTCTCTCGAGTTGGGAGAGTTTCCTGTGCAAGTTTTTGCTGATGTGACTTACTTTCATGCAGCTGAATGGATCTCACAGACCATGCAAGGAACTGAGACCATGTATTCTTTGCTGCTTTTTCATGAGAGCATCAACAGTGCCCCTTTGAGTGAAAGTCATCAAGTCATATGTGGCACACTGTTGGGGATCTCAGTCTTCCCTACCTACCTCTGGCCTCAATACTCTTGCCCTGAGCCCTCGGTTTTCCTCCCAACCATCTTCCACCAATGGTGTTCACTTGATGCATCGCGCTCAATCTCGCCTACTTGATTTCTTCATGCTGCCTCCCAGGCTCAACAGTTCCAGGCTCCTTCCACCTCCAGAGTAAAGACCCAGGTCATTTTGAAAGTTTCAACTGAATATTAGTCCATCCTAGGTGCCTCTTCGGTCCAGATCCTCTCCCACCCACCAGAGAACTGGCCTTTGCTGTTGGTTAGTTGTTTTGTCATAGCACTAGGACTCTAGACCCCTCTAATTTGTTTCCCCATCTCTCTACCTGTACCCTGAGCTCCAAGGACGAAATGGGGATGCTAACTGTTGTTGCCATGTTATTTATATTTCATCATGATTCTCACCCCCAGGGACATTACAGAAATATCCTGGATATCTCACTTATACGATGCCTGGGAGAAAAGGCATCCCGGTTCCTGGTTAACATCTGCTTTCAGCCCTACAGATGAATTGTCCTTTGCATTTTGATGCCAGGCACTGACCTGTGACCTCCAGGGTCTTCCTCCAATGGGCACCTCAGAGGAGCAATGCTGCTACAGACTATGGCTGAGTCTCACTGTGCTGCTGGCTGATGTGGCTCAGCCTTTGGGTTGCTCTCGTGTAAACCACCTGGACCACTTGATGTCAGTGGGAGAGATAGAAACAAACTGTGCCCTAATTCTGTACCTAATTCTTTTAAGTCTTTCAGGTTAGGAATAACCCACGTCCAGAGTTCTGCAGGTCAAGGACACAGGATGTACATAATTATTTCATTTTGAGTTTTTTGGACGTCTAAAAATTTCATCAAGTACACTTTTGTTCTGTGTCATCAGAGAGAACAGCGACACACAGATTCATCTTCCCCTGGAGTGTCACCTTGGTCCCAAGTGTCCTTTTACCTGACTCTGTTTTAGACTAAATACCTAATCTTAGACTCTCCTAGTACAATCCCTTGTGGATTTTTCTCTAAAGCTCCTGAGGAAAACCCAAAGTCCTTTTGTTCAAGTCATTGTTTCCTAACAGTAACAACAGAAGCAATTGCCAGCTATTGAGGGCTGACTATGGGCTGATGGTTCTAGTGAGTGGCCAGCATGCACTTATCTAATCCCAATAATCAATGTTAATCATAGATACTACTATCTCCATTTGGTACAGAGAGAAGCTGAAGCCCAGAAGGGCCAAGTCCAAGGTCACATGGACCAGTCAACATCAAAGGCTGCATTTATTTATTTGTTTGTTTATTTACTTCAGTTTTTTGGATATAGGATCTCACTCTGTAGTTCAGGGTGATTTTAGACTGACTGTATACCCAGCCCTACTTGAGTTCACAATACTCCTGCCTTGGCCTCCTGGGTGCTGGGATTACAGGTGTGCACCGTGATAGCTGGCTAAAGACTGCATCTAACGAGGCCCATTCTGTGCTCCTCCTTTTCTACTGACCTGGCTCCCACAAGGGGAATCCATGAGAGCAGAGCTAGCACGAGCTTATTAGCATGGAGAGTCTATAATCAGGGGACTAACGCTCTTAGAGATGTACTCAGATCATGATGATAAATCCACTCCCCAGTGGCCTCGAAGCTCCCCTTGAAGTCAGCCCTTTCTCACAGGGCTCCTTAGGGATGGCCTCCCTCCAGGGAACCTCTCCAAAGACAGATGTCATCGGAAGATGGGATAAGGCAGGGCTGCACACAGAATTGAGAACATAAAAGTTTTCTAGTTTACTTATTAGTACAATATGTAATTGGATAGAAGGAGCAGGTTTCAAAAATTTGTCTTACCATAATGACTATAATTTTTTAAAGATTGAAAATGAATCTGACTAGAAAATACCATTAAACCACCAAGTTGCTTAAAATTTAAAGGGTAATTCACATATAATGCTTTTATTTAATAGCCCAATTTACAAAACGTCTAAAATTAATGCGGATCTTTTCAGGACAAAATCAGCTGTAACTGCACCAACTAATTTTTGCTCATTTGAACTGAATTATTAATAAGAGAGAAATATACCATATGTTCCCCAAAGAGCTGGATACATTTATTTCAAATAAAAGCATTGTGTTTGGTGGAATATAAGAGGTTTAAATGGTTTCAGAGAAATGGGTTACTTATACACAGATTTAATAGAGTATAAATCAAGCGATGTAATTAAGGACACAGCTGCACCCAGAGCTGCAGCTCCAACTTCTGACATTCCCTGTCACCTGCGTGGCTTCCAGCTATGGCCCTTGGTTCTCATGGAAAAATACCAGCTCCTCCGTGCTTCAGCAATCTGTGCTTTCCTGAGAAGGGATTTTATGCCAGGTTTAAATTCACCTTAGTCATATACATTGACTCCATCAGCATCGTCTCTAAAAAAATACTTATTGAGGTCCTACTGTGTGCCCAGCAGTAAACTAGCTTTGGAAGAACATAATGGTCCTGTTCTTTCCCTACTTCTTTCTCTCTCTCTCTCCTTCTCTCCTTTCCTTCTTCTTCCTGCCTTCCTTCTCATCCCCTCTCCCTTTTCTCGTTCCTCTATTGCCTTCCTTCTCTGGTTCCTTTCTGTTAGCCTTCATACTGTAACTCAGCTTTAGTGTGTGCCCATGCTCTGGATATGCAACACTGTGGCTGCGTGTGTGTGTGTAGGGGGGGAGTGGAATTCAGCCTTGTGGCAATGTTGGAGGGCTCCAAGATGTCTTGGGGATTGCTAGTATTAAACATCTCACAGCAAAGGCTGGCCAGGCACAGGGGCCAGGGGTTTGATCCCTAGGCCCGCTATGCTGGCCCCGCTCTTGGGGCACGCTGAGACAGCAGTTAAGATTGGCCGTGGTGGCAGGCTGTAAACAGGCGGATCACTATCAGTCTGATCTAGTAGTGAGACCCTGAACACCCTGTAGACCCTTCCCTAAAATATAAAACAAAGGAACAAAAAAAACCCCACAAAACATCTAACAGCAAATTGTCAGGGAAGAGCTGTACTGTGGGTTAAAGTCACATAATCACAGAGAGGGGCTCAAGAAAAGCTTCCTGAGGTTTAAGATGTCTCCAGCTTTACAGCTATGCCAATATTTCTCTTGTGTTGTATTGGAGATCTTATGTTTAAATGATGAGCTTTTGGAAACGCTTTGTCCAAAGGTGCAGGGACAGCTCTAAAAACTGTATTGGGTGCAGCTGGCCCCAGGGGCTCTGCATGGAGATTCCTACCCCCCCTGTGCCTTGTTGGCCTCTGTAGACCAGCAGACCCCTCAGCTGTGGCCTCCCCGTCTACTTCTCTGCCTATGTCATTGCTTTCACATCTGTCCTGTTATCTGGATTGCTTGGAAGCCTGTGGACAGGTGCTGTGTTGGGTTGATGAGCTGGCTGTTCCTGTGCCTGATACAGTGTCTGGTCCTAGAGGAGCATCCAGTCCCATGGGCAAGATCAGCAGATGAATGGAGAATAAACAGGGTTTCTTCATGGCTGTCTTTTGGTGTGCCCACTGGCGCATTTTTGCTGGCCTTGGCAACAACTTAATTGCAAGCAGAGTTTAATTTAGGATGATGTGCTTGCTTTCTGGTAGGTCTAGGGCTCTGTGGGCCCAGAAAATCAGGTGTATGCCTTTCAATAGCATGAGCAGCCACTCCGAAACCCCAAAGCACTTGCATGCTAAATTGCATCTCAGGATGAGGTTTTTCTTTTAATGGAAGCAGTTATTCAACTAGCAGGCTTCAAATGGAAATAGCAGCTCTCTATACATAATGGGTAAGGGGCACTTTAATTGATAACACTTCTTGGATTTTAATGGCAGTGCCTTTGGTTTCTGGCCATCTGATGAGTGTAGGGAGCTATTGTTTAGCGGGTGCAGGGACACGCAAACCTGTCTAAAGCAGTCTGTACATTGGTCATCCCTGATAGGCAGTAATTTGGGAGTTTTCTAAACCTCCTGCTTGTGCCTCATTCTTGTCCCAGGGCAAATGCGCCACCCTGGGCAGGGCATGGAGGTAGGGTGGGGCTAAAAACCTCTCTGTTGTCTCTTTCGTTTTGGTGTAAACTCAGGGTATAATTTCCAGCTGCCCACAGAGGGAAGGTACACTCTCTTCTTTATGGCTAGAGTCCTCTTGGTCAGGGGTTGTCCTATGCTCAGAGGATGGCAGGCTTCTCTTTGCTCCTCTCGGCTCTTGGGCTGTGGTGTCAGCAGCCTTACTCTCCCCAGGCACAGCATTGGGCCATCTGCATGTGGCCTGGTCAGATGTGCCCAGGAAGCTGCTTTTCTGTGATTTCCTATTCTTGGTGCTGAGGGGAAAGAGCAATAGTGTCACCCTTAGGGATGGCAGGTTGGGAATAGGACAGTTGGTCAGGAGCAGTCACTCATATGATCCACAGGTTTCATATACAGCAGTGAGGGAGCCCCTTGAGGGTTCCTGCCTGGGATAAGATAGGCACATGGAAGCATAAAATACACCATAGAAAGGGTGGGTATAAAGGGAAGCAGGAGTCTGCCAGCCAGGGGTGACCCACCGGGGTGGGGACTGAGGACACCAAAGTGGAAGCAGGCTTTGGAGGGTGGAGCTCTTAATGGTCTTGGTGCACCACCCTCCATATCAGGATTTGCTTCTCACTGAGCTGTACCCAGCTCTAGACGAGCCTCAAGTTTCAGCTTGCTTCTTTCTCTTGAGTCTTTGTGCAAGTCAGCATCATCAAGTGCCCCCAAAGGCAGAGGAGGTGGCCTTTCTGGCAGCAGGAGAAGGCCCCCAAGAGAAAGCCTCCAAGAGGCCCAAGTCTTGCACTCCCATGGGAGCCCAGGGAGGAAGGTGCCTTCGCCCCTCCCCACCCCTCTCACCCCCATTCCATAACAAGAGGGCCATGCCTTCTGGCCCTGGGCTTGCCTGCTGGACCACTGGCTCTGTGAGACTCAAAGGCAGAAGGGAATGCAGGAGGCTGGGTGCTGGGTTCTTGTTCCTTCCGCTACCAACACAAGGTCTCTACTGCCGGCTCTGGTTCCTGGGTGGTGGCCCTCTGGGCCAGGCTCTCTTTGTCCCTTGCTCAGGCTGTGGTCTCTTCTCCCTTTCTTCTCCTCCTCTGTGATGTTGTTCTGTCAGGATGCCTTCTTTCTCCTCCCTCTTGGGTCCCAACCTCTCCCATGCCGCAATCTCAGGTCCTGATTCCTTCGGGATGTCCACTCCTCCTCTGCTGGGGCAAATGTCCTGTTGTCAGGACTATGTAGCACCCTTTCTCCCTACTGCCCTGCTGGGTCCTTCCTCTGGGAGCACCCACGCTTGATGCCCCCTCCAGCTGCACATACCTGAGAGATGGACTGAGCTGGTCATTTCCTTTACTTCTTTTCTCTGCTGGGATAATTATCAAGGCAGTGATTCCCTCCTTGCCAACTCCCGCTCCAGTGGGACAAACTGGAAGCTCCACTGCCCTGTCGAAGACAAACACAAACATACGCGCGCACACGTACACACGTACACACGCACATACACACGTACACACACACACACACATTAAGCAGAAGATGATGAGATTTGGTTGCTGGAGTTGGAACATCCCCCTTGGAACGAGGATCTCAGGCTGATAGGAAGATCGCCTTTGACCTTTGTCTCTGCCACCTACCCTCCAAGATGGAAACTGGAGAACTGAGCTCGACTCAGAGAACCCTGGAGGTGTGTAATTAACCAACATCTGGCTTCTCACCTGGGTATTTAAACCTCTGGACAGATCCATGGCTTAAATAATTAATTGTCATCTAACCACCTGAAGCGGAAGAGGAGCTACACTCTCTGAACGGAGCAAGTCCTTTGACCCATGGACTTTGATCCTGGCCCCGAAGGTTAGCCATCAGCCCCTCATCCACAGCCTGCCTGATGCTTAATTACCCAATGAAGGCATCCTTTCACAGCTGGGTGGGTTAAGAGGCTGTGCGGGAAGAGGGTGGGACAACGGGGCCACAGCCCTTGGTTATGGCCCTATGGTTCTGGTGCACGAATTAAATATCTGTCTCTTCTAAAAGTCAGTGTGTGATTTATTGGAAAATTGGTGGAAACAGCCCTTGGGGGGCTTGCTCCAAATCTGGTTTAAAAGAGTGGCTGCTGGCTATGACTTTTTGATTTCCTCTATCCTACTGAATGTCATTAGCCTCCTTTCATGTAAAA
The DNA here is from genome assembly GCA_004027025.1 of Myocastor coypus. Classification (NCBI taxonomy): domain Eukaryota; kingdom Metazoa; phylum Chordata; class Mammalia; order Rodentia; family Myocastoridae; genus Myocastor; species Myocastor coypus. The sequence continues at coordinate 29,480 of PVJA010022233.1, forward strand.
TAAATGTTTGAATCCAGCTCGAGGAGCGCTTATTTATTCATCTCGTTCTCTTCGCTGCACACTGTCATTATTTCTGTTGATTCTCTCCTTAGGAGAACTGGAGGAGCTAAGGCCTTTCCTCAGAGGGCCAGAGCTGGGATTAGACAGCATGGAGGGGGAGCCCCGCCGGGGCACTCCTCGGGCCCCTGCTTGGAAGCTGTGGGTTGTGCGTTTCACTCCTGCGACATCACGCCTGGCTCCGGGATGGGGAGAATTCAGTGTTATTTTATTTATGATTTGGTTCTATTTATTTGAGGAAGAGCCTTTGCCCCAAAGGGCATGCGATGCAGCAAAACCTGAGATGGGGACATGGTCCATCTGCTAAGCCAGCACAAAGAAATCCACGGTCACCACAGCCACAAGGAAGAGGAGGCGTGTATCATCTGCAGTCAGATCTGTAGTCAAATGCGCTGTCTCAGCCTGCCACGTGAAGGGCTTGGTGTCTCACTTCTTGGCTGCCTGACCCTCCTCCGACCTTCAGGCCCTGAGTGGAAGAAGCCTAGGTGTAAGAGGCTACCGTGGAAGGGACTGCTTTGTGGCCAGTGAGGTCCCCAGCCATTGAGGTAACCAAGTTGACATCAGTGGGAGGAAGTAAAATGTATGAAGGGTTCAAGTCAATTTGAGATCAGCTGGAATGAAGGTTTCACCTATCTCTGGGATGTAGGGGCTATGGCCCAAATAATTCACTTTATAAAGATGAAACTTAAGGCCAGCCAGATAGCTCAATGGACTAAAGTGCCTGCTTAGGCAGGCTTAGCGACTGGGGTTCGATCCCTGGCATGCTGTGGGGGCCCTGCCCCTGGGGTGCACTGAGACCTGGATTGAGACTGGGTGAGGTGGCGAGCGCCTGAAATCCTGGTTCTGGGGAGGCTGAAAACAGGCAGATCATTACGAGCCCCATCTACATAGTGAGACCCTGTAGACCCTGTCCTAAATACAGAAAAACAAAATGAAACTTTTTGTCAGCATCATAGTTCCAAGGGGTGGGAACACTGAAAAGCTTTAGGGGGGGCCCGGCGGGATGGCTCAGTGGTCTAAAGCGCCTGCTTGGGAAAGCATGGGCAGCTTCAGGGACCGCGGTTCAATCCCCAGCACCACATGCTGTGCCAGCCCTGCCCTGGGTGGGTGGGTAGGTTGAGCCGGCCATAAAAATGAGTGAATAAACAAATAAAGGTTCTGAAACAAGAAAAAAACATAAATAAAATAAAAAACTCTTTAAAAAAAAAAAAAAGCTTCAGGGGGCTTTTCGCCTGACCCAGGCTGCCCACGCTCTGGCTCCACCTCACACCTGCTTCGCCTCTGCAGCTTTCCGCCCTCGTGGCCATCCAGCCTCCTCAGCGCCCAAGCTATTTTCATTCTAATTCTCACTTCCCCGCTCTTTCCCTTTCTTCTACATCACTTCTGCCAACCCATTTTAGGGTTAAGAAAAGCTGAGGCTTAGAGAAGTTAGGGGTTGTCCCAGAGTCTCAGTGCTCACAAGAAGCAGGGGAGGATTGGGACTGCAGAACCAGCCAGGGCTCTCCGAGCTTTCCCATGACTGGTGTAGCCTGCAGGACAGCACCTTGTACATAGCAGGTATTTGGTGAATGCTGAACATGTGACTGAGCCCTGACAGGTCCCCCAGAGGGGTACCCCCAAGGGTGACATGCTCCTGACCACATTCTGCAATATCTTTGTTCCCCACCTGGCCTGCAGATTCCCAGCTTGTCCAGTACAGGGTCCATGGGCAGAGAGGTTGTACTGTGGGCCCTTGTGGGCGTGCTCGGGGTGGGCGAGGCTGCCCGCTGCTCGGCTTGGTGCTGCAGAGCGTGCTTCCTGTTTACCTGATGACTTCTCCAGGGTGACCTTGAGCATCACCCACTCCACTCCCCAACTTTCTGCTCTGCCCCAGAGCTTTTTCCAGCGCCTTCCTCTCCTGGTTCATGAGAGGATGGGCGGGATGTGAGATGGTTCTGAGCACTTGCCGCAGGCTGAGAGGCACCGGGAAGCTGCCCTGCTTATGAGCACCTGCTGGCCCTCACCCACCTGCACTCTGGAGAGGGGTCGTCGTCGTTGTGGCCTTTCTAGCAGCGGCACATTGGCCCAACCTTAAGAAACCAGCTGGGATGAAGAAAGCGCTGCCTTCAAGAGCTGCGATAACTGGGATTAGGGTGAAGTATAAGTTATTGAACAGCTCTCTGGGTGCAAGCTGGAGGGGTTCACTTGGAACAAAATTCAACTGTGAGTTTCCACTGGACTCCATCCACTCGTTCCACTGGCCTCAGGCCCCTCTCTCATCCTTCTTCAGGTCTTCCCTACTCGAAAGACACAGCAGTCATTGAGTGTCTGTATCAGCCCACGCCTCTCCTGCTTTAAACCTTCAGTGGCTCCCGCTACCCCGGGGGCATAAAGCCGAGGACCCTGAGAGCCCTGTCCGGGGGCTTCTCCATCCTGCATGATGTGGCTCCATGCTTACCTCTGACCTCCTGCCCACCTACTGTTCCTTGCCCTAACACACGCTGGCCGCACTGGGCATTGTGCGGTCCCGTAAACAGTGTCGAGCTTTTCTGTCCCTGGGGCTCTGCACAGGAAGCCTCCTGGGCCCAGAATACCCTCTGCTCCAGTCTTATAGCTAATTCTGCATCTTTTAGGCGTTCAGCTTGAAGTTCACTTCCTTGCAGAGACCCTTCTTGGTTGCCTGATCAGGATAGGCCCTCCTCGCTCTCAGTAGTCTATGGGGCTGCCTGTTGCTTCATTCTTATTGCACGCACAATTGGGGCATTTTTTTTTTTTCTTTTTAAATTTCAACTTTCTTGATTTTAAAGCTATCTTGGAGGGCTGGTGATGTAGTTCAGCAGACTAAGCACTTGCTTAGGCAAGTGCAGGAGCAGGGTTCAATCCCCAGCATCCCATGTCATGCCTGCCCCATCCCTGGGTGCGCTGAGCCAGCCGCTGAAGGTGACGCAAGCCTGTAATCCCAGCGCTCAGGAGGCTGACAACAGGAGGATCACTGTGAGTCTGAGCTGTGTCATGAGACCCTTTGCCACACACATTAAAAATAAAAATAATAAAAAGCTATCTTGGATTTGCATATTTCAACCAAAATAGTTCAGCTTTTGATTTGAGAATTCTATTCCTGGTCTTCAAAAGTATATGGAAGGAAGAACTACAGGCAGGATTTATAGTAAAACAGTGAAAGATGAGAGCTCAGGGAGGCAGCCTTGGGCTGGACCTGAGGGGACTTGGGCCCGGGTGGTGTGGAAGCACCAGAAGCAACTGGGCTGCAGTGAAACGTTCCACATGTGCGGGAGTGGGAGCCGGCGCGAGTCCCAGGCCTGGGCTGTGGCTGGGAGGATAGTGAGCCCAAGCACTGAGGGGTAGGCTGAGCGAGGCAGGGCAGTATAAGGCAGGAGGCGTTTGTGTTTTTATTCTTTTGATACACGGTCTCACTGAGCAGTTTGGACTCATAGCGATCCTTGTGTCTCAGCCTCCCCAGTGCTGGGATTACCCACTGTGCCTGGCTTTGGGCTAGTATTGCTTTCAGTACTGGGGATTGAACTTGGGACCTTGTGCTTACCAGACAGGCACTTAGACCAATGAACTATCTCCCCAGCCCAGAAGCTGCATTTTCCATGGCTTTGTCTGAGGTGTCTGTGAACCTTCAGAAGAGATTGCCGGTGTGTAGTCAGGGACTGAGATCTGGAGTTCAGGACAGAGCTGGGCCCATGGGGGACAGCTGAAGTCACTTTTACTGATTCTTTAAAAACAGAAGAAGAGGGAAGAAAGGGAGGGGAGGGGGAAAGGAGACAAGGGGAGAAGGAGAAAGAGAAGTAGGAGGAACAAGAAGAGGAAGAAAACGAGGAAGAGGAAGAGGAGGAGGAACAAGAGAAGGAGGAAGAGGAGGAAGAGAAGACAGAAGAAGAGGAGGAGGAGAGGAGAAAGAAGGAGGAGGAGGGAGAGGAGGAGGAAGAAGAGGAGGAGGAACAAGAAGAGGAAAATGAGGAAGAGGAAGAGGAGGAAGAAGGGGAAGAGGAGGAAGAGAAGAAAGAGGAGGAGGAGGAGGAGGACGAAGGTAGCTACAAATTAGGCTGAATGGCAAAACCAGGCAGCAGGTCCCTGCCTCTGATCCTGGATACTGATGTCTTTGTGCCTGGGCAGAAGTGGGCAGAGACGCAGCCCAGCAAGCACTGTGCTACCACGTGAGCACCCCAAGCTGAATGCCAGGCATCAAGGACAGTTTTCCAGCCTCTCTTGGTTTTTGTTGGGTTTTGTTGAACTAAGGTCACCATGTTAATGTTATTTAAATCTAGGGTTTTGAATTGAATGTTATTAAATGCCTCCTCAACCACATGATACTTGGGATGGGCCCTAGTGAAGGGGGATTAGCAGATAAATTGCTATTGTGATTCTAACATTATCACCAGGTTTTCTGAGGACAATAATTATGTAGCTTACAGTGTTTGGAAATATTGTTTAAATCTCCTCCCCACGTGTTGTTTGTGATGGAAAACAATTAGACAAAAGGTCCTTTTGGTAAGCGGCCTGGGATTCAGATCAGCTTGATGAGTGGGTTTTCTCCCAGACCCAAAGCATTTGTTAGAAGTAAATTATATGTCATTTCAAATCTAAAAGGTCTGCCTCCCCATGTTTATTGGGATAAATTAAATCTTCTAAGGAGGGTAAACAGAAGGCCCCAATAATTATTTGCTTCTGCATAATTTAAGCTGAAAAGGATGTTTCCAGGAGGAGGCTGGGGTAGTTCCGCCCCCTGCATTAGGCTTACCACTGAGAGGACACAATAGGGAAATTTAATTTGATACTGATCCACATGAGTCGTACCAGGTCAGGGTGGGCCGCCCACTCCTCAGGACTATGTTCATTTTCGCATCGTCTTGCAGATGATGAATTATTTTTTCCTGCATTCTGGTTGTTTTTAAAAGATCCTTTCTTACTCTTTCACTGGTTGCAACTGTGTCTTCAAGGTTGGAAACTCTATCTTCATTTTCGTTCATTCGGCTCTGCAAACTTGTGATCGAGGTTTTATTTTCTTGTATATCTCTTTGAAACTGTTT
>PVJA010022234.1:0-34465 GCA_004027025.1 Myocastor coypus
AGATATATCTGATTACTTTCTTCTTTATTAGACTTATGCATGTGAATTAGTCAAATGGTTTGCTATCTCACGATTTCAAAGTATTTATATAAAATATGGCAATATCACATTAAATATATTCACATAGGAATACCCAGTTAGCTTTAGTTTTCAGTAGTGAGGATTGAGCCACAGGGCCTTTGCCCTGAGCTGCAGTTCTGTTATGGTTTGTCCTTAGGAGTCCACCCAAAGCCTTGTGCGGTCAGGGGGCCTCTTCTACAGTTCATGATTAATTCTTGATCCAGTGTGGGGATTACAGGTGTGAGTGCTCTCCCTGGCCTGGGTAGGTAATCTGCCTTACAATGTAAGGCAAAGACAAAGGCTGCTTCCCTTTGCTTTGCTCTTTGCTGTTTCTGATGCCATGAAGGCTGCTTTCCGCCATGTGGCCTCTCTGCCTTAGCACCAGTGGAGTATGGACTGAAATCTCCACTAACTGTGAGCTAAATGAACCTTTCCTTCCTTCATTTTGGGTGTTGGATATTTTGTCCCAGTGGCAAGAGAAAAGTAACTAAAACAAGTTCCAACTTTTTAAAATGTATTTGCTGTATTTTGAGACGGTCTAAATCTGCAAGTTTCTCAGCATGGCTCACACATGCAATCTTCTGGCTTCAGCTTCCCAGAGTGCTGATTAGATATATTTCATGGGTATACTGTTACACTAAAATCATTTTTTAATTACTGACCACAAAAAAAAAAAAAAAAAAATTAGGCCACTCAATCCTTTCAGGTCTGAGGTTATATCTTCTCTTCTGCTGGCCTGTTAACCTACTCTTACTTTAGTCCTAAATTGCTATGTTTTAGTGACTTAATTTTGAATCAGTAAGATCTGATATTACTGGAGGCCTCATTCAAATTGAAAGAAAAGTTGTATTGTTGGGTTGGCCAAATAGCTCAGCGGATTATAGCACCTGCAAGCGAGTGCAGGGGCCAGGAGTTTGATCCCAAGGCCTACCGTGCTTGCCCTGCATGTTAGGCATGCTGAGATGGCAACTGAGCCTGAGCATGGCGACGCATGCCTGTAATTCCAGATCTTGGGGAGCTGTAAACAGGGGGATCACTATGAGTCTGATCTAGTAGTGAGACCCTGAATGCCCTGTAGACCCTTCCCAAAGATACAAAAAAAAAAAAATATATATATATATATATATATATATTATCTACAAAGAGATATGTGGCTTAAAAGTCTGCTATAAAATGAAATATGCTTTATGTAAAAGCTTGGGAAAGAAGCAAAGCAAATATTTGTCCTTCTTTAAGCATGCTTATCTGTTGGAAAGAATTATGTCTTTGAAAAATAACACCCACACATTTGGGAAAGTAAAAAATTTGCAACACAGGGTATCCAGGCCAAAAGTAATTAAGATCGTTTATTAATCTGTGTGAGCCCCAACAAGAGTTGAGAAGGTAGACAGCATAAGATCAGCCCTACAAAAAGACTAACGCTAAAAATCCAGCATGCCAAGGAGATAAAACACAATAAGAACAGACAAAAGGCAGAATTACTTTGCCTTCCTCTAGAGAAAACTGGTCAGATAGGAAGCATACGTGATACATGTTTACAGAGACTTAGGAAAGTTTTAAAAATCCATGTAGACCGTATTTATTGTAAATCTTATTTATGTAAGGCATAGAGTTTTAAGAGCAGTACTGGATTCACTTTTTCCTTGTAGCCTTTGAATTCCTTTCCTGTTCACTCTTCACTTGGATGAGGGCCTACTATGTGCCAGGCTAAGTGTTGAGTACAACAAGAGGTGTGACCTCTGGGCTCACCATCCTTCCAGCTACACAAAATAGGTGAGAGAAATGGACAATAATTATATAAAAACTCGTTTGCCTTCATTGGACACCTAGGAAATGTTGGCTACATCTCCGGACACCATTTCCTCAACTGTGCAACACCAGGTCTTTGCAAATATGTGGGAAAAATAGAACCGGAAGACATTCCTGGAAGGAAAGTAAATTGTTTCAGAGATGCTTGGCAGTAGTGACTACAGCTGACTGTACGCACACACATGAAATGCATTCAGATGTTCACTAAAAGACATGTAGAAAAATGTCTAGAGAGGCTAGGGAGATAGCTCAGCAGCATATGTGCTTGCCTGGGAAAGAAGAAAGAGAGAGACACACACACACAGAGAGAGAGAGAGAGAGAGAGAGAGAGAGAGAGAGAGAGAGACAGACAGAGAGAGAGAGACATTGATTGATTGATTTTGGAGTACTGTTATTGTAACAGCTCAGAATTGGCAGTTCCACTTACATTGCATCAACTTGTGTTGTAGTTACACAATGAAGCCCTGCAATGATACAGAGCTGTGAAAACGAATCAGCTGTAATTGTATACAATAACATGAGTGAATTTCACAACTAAAGTGCTAAGGAGACTGGAGTTTAAGGAATAGCTGTTTTGGAATTTTATTTAAATCAAAGTTCACAAAAGGCAAAACGAACTGGACGGCGATGACTGAGCCAGGAGGGAGGTGAGTCCCTTGGGATGCTGGCAGTGATATGTCTTTTGATGTGTGTTTGGGCTCCAGGGACTCCATCGCTGTCCCCTCATTCCCTGTGCTAGATGTTTATGACTAATGATTTCACTATAAAATATTTAATTCAAGATAATTTCAAGTTGTGATATTGCTAGGAAAATCGTGTATGTGCAAAAACACAACATGGAGGCCTAATTTAAACAGGGCCATTAAAGAATAGCTGTTGGCAATGGTGGCATGGGCGCCTGTAGCTGACAGGGTTAGCTGGGCCTGGGGAGAGGAAAAGACACTTCTGGTGAGAATCGCTAGAGTTGGGGGAGAGCTGGCTATGTTCTGGGAGAACACTAAGATGCTTGAGCACAGTAAGCCAAGGGGGAAGTGAATGAAAAATAAAGTTGGAGTTGTAGATAAATGTCAAGGGGAAAGGGGGTCAGCAAGCAGGTTAAGCCTTAGCATTTTTTCCCATGCACAGAGAACTGATGTAATGGTCATGGACAGGAAGACGATATAGATTGGTTGCAAATGACCTTTGCGCCTCTGTGAGAACCAGTGCTGTTCTGAGGAGCACGCAGGCCACTGACCACAGCCTGCTCATGATGCATGACTGGTGCACTATGGTGTATGACAGGGTAAGACACAGAATGGGCACTTGGCATGTGCTTTGCGGATGGGAAGGAGCACTTTTATGTCTGATAAGCTTAATGGCAGACAGAGAGCAAAGAAACTGAAGTTGGTACTATTTTGTCACTTTACCTCATTTTGTCTAGTAATTGTTTTTCCAAGCCACGATTCAAAGGAAGTTTTTAATACCTTTCCCATGAACCTCTTGAGTAGCAGGCCAGGCATCTAGACACTACTATGCTTAGCAGAGGGGAGAAGAGAGCTCTGAGGGAAAAAGCATTCTGTAGGGGAAGAGCTGAAGTAGTAATGTTACACCTATATATATCAAATCAAGTTCAAAAGATAAACAGCAGGTACCAAACTGTCATAGGACTTCCAACACACACACACACACACACACACACACACACACACACACACACACAGACACACACACACACAATATGCTGGAGGATTTCCCCCCAAAAGCCTGCAGTAGAAAATTATGCTGGAACACACTAGTTCTCCTGTAGGAACTTGCTGTATACAGACATCCCATCAAACATTTTGATACTAACTCTCTTGTAAAAGCTTTAGAGCATGTTCTGGAACCAATTATCATCAAAGACTTCCCAATATACTGACTTAACTGAACACTGAGGTGATAATCATAGTAAACCTCGTAATGTTCAAAGAAGAAGATAAAAGAAAGCGTACCTGATGGGCTGGGGAGATAGCTTGGCCATCTAAGTGCCTGCCTGGCAAGTGCAAGATCCCAGGTTTGATGCCAGTACTAAATGCTGGGTTGGTTCCAGAGCCCCAGCTGTGCCATGCCGTCCCTGAAATGGGGCATGGTGGCACACACCTGTAATCCCAGAGCTGGGGAGGCTGAGAGAGGAGGATTACTATGACTCTGAGCTGTGTGGGAAGACCTTGCACCAAATGAAACTTTAAAAAAAAAAAAAAAAGCATACCTGACCTCTGTGGTAGTTGACTGCACTCTTGGTTTAAGGTGAGTGCGTGGGTGGACGATGAAGCCAAAGGCCAGCAGTAAGTGTGTTAAGTGTGACAATCCAGGTGTCACCACCCTCTGCTAGCTGCTATTGCTCTGCTAGAGGCCCTTCTTGCCTCAAATAAGGACATATTCTATACCCATACTCTATCTCAAGCACCTTTACCTTGAAAATGACTTATGCAATATATCCCAGGGCAAGCAATTGGAGAGAGGGTTCATAATCATTGTGTACCCGTGCAATTCTGCTACTCTTGAGAAATGCTCAGTAACTCGTTGCCCACACTGTAATAACTCAGCCAAGGGCGTAAGGCTACTTTCTTCAAGTCTGCCTTCACCTGACATAATTCTTCATAGTAGGGAGATCAGGTGATGGTCAAGGGCACCACCCAGGAGTCCTTACTCTGTAGCCTCTGCAAACTTCAGTACTCAGTCTCTCTGTGCCTCAGTGTTCTCATCGGTAAAACCAGGCTACAATGAGGGGTATGATTATACCAAGCTACAGTTGAGAGGGTGAAATGAGTGTCTACCCTATAATAATCAATAACTATTAGCATTTTACAATGAGCCAATCACACGTGATCTAATTAATAGCTTGTTTGCTTATACAGCTGTTTGATATCGAGCTATCTTTTCTTAGTTATTAGCTTTTTGAAGTATGCACAATCAGGAACAGATCTTTCCACTTCCAACAACAAAAGCTACTGCCATTTAAATATGCTTCCTTAGTGAATAATATCTACAGCAAACTTCACTATAAAAAGTATCATTTATATAATGAAGACATTTTTGCTAATGTATTATTTTCTGAAATAGGATATAAAGGAATTTATTTTGATATGATACAGTGTCTGAGTAAACCATCAAATCACCTAAATATGTTTTCATCTATTGCACTGATAAATTGTGTCCCAATCTTTATTATACATAATTATTTTCTATCAAAAAAGTGAGTATAGTCAGTATCGCACATAAATTTAACACATACGTTTGTTCCTTTGTACCTTGTAATATATAATAGTTCAATATAGTATAAGCCACATAACTAATGCTTATCCTTTTTTTATTTGAGGGCAGCAATAAACTGTGTCTAAGTTGCTGATTTGGAAAGATGGATTCACATCTTCCTAAGAACACTGGTATCTGACTAACAGACAAGGGGAACTGCCCATAAAGCAACTGGACCTGATGTAGCCATAATAATTCACAGAGTCACGAGGGACACACACGTAGTACACCCAGTCAGTTCCCTTTCCATGTTTGTGATGCTTTCTCAGGGCACTGGGAGGAACAATGTTTTTTAGAAGTATGCAAAAGTCTCTCCGTGTGTCTCTTTGCAGAAATGAAACATAGTAAAAAAAAAAAAAAAAACCCAGCACGGATTTCATGGAAGTTCAATGTTTATAAAGGATAACCTACTTTAAAAGTTTCCAGCTGAAGCTTGGGGTGCTGCTGCTTATATTCCTTGGGTGGGAGGCCTCACGGCCGGGGGCTACTAATTAATTCAAGCATTTCCTGTCCTAAGAACTTCAGGGGTGCTCCGGGGCCATCCCTGGTGCTCTCGGAAGCTTCTGGCCCTGTCTTTTCGCTAAACTACTTCAACACTGAAAATACCTCCCATCGTTTTGGTTCCTCTGTGGCTAATCAAGATTTTGTTCAGGTGTGTATTCAGCCCAGCACCATTTCCTACAAGTCTGCTTTGCAGATGGGCATGTAAATTCAGGTTTACCAGTGTTCAAGTTCAAAGGCTAAAGTACTGCATTAAGGTGAGGACCAACATGTCTTTCGGTACAGTCCAGGCACTTAGGTGGACAGAATCTGTATGGCTATGGTGTCGGCTTGGGTTCTTTCTTGATTGATAAAGTAGTGAAACAGCATGGAGAGGTACAATTGCCTGGGTACAGGAGGTGTTCACTCATGAAACTGCTGCGTGGACTGGGATAAAAGTGAAAGCAAGAATCATCGGCTTTATTTTCAAGTTTCAGATCCTCAGCTATAGCACATTGTTACAGTTCCGGAGCTGCAGGGGAATTTAAGGATGTTCTTTCCTCATGCTGCAGAGATAAAATACTGAGGCAAAAGATGCCAGATGGCTTGGAGGGGCAAAAGAATAAAGAGGACAAAACTTTTGTGGACCAGTAAGTTGTGGTCCACTTTAAAAATCTACCCCAGCCGGGCATGGTGGCTCACGCCTGTAATCCCATCACTCGGGAGGCTGAGGCAGGAGGGTTGGTGCAAGTTCGAGACCATCCTGGGCTACAAAAGTGAGCTTGAGGCCAGCCTGAACTGCATAGTGAGACCCTGTCTCAAAAAGAGAAAAAAAATAAATAAATAAATAAAAATTTACCCCAACTCAAGAATCTATCTCATTTTAAAGTAAATCACAGTGACATAAATATCCTGTGACCACATTGTTTCAGTTGAAGATGAACAGAGAGAGAATGGAAATATAAAAGTCACAGCTGGATCTCTGACAGAGACACAAAATCCAGGCCTGGAGTGCACAAACTATAGAGTTACATACAGAGGCCCAGATTCCTTCTCTACAAAGTGGCGCTCAAACACCCAGCTCAGTTTCGTGTCTTGTTATTCATAGTTAATAGCACCGTTGATACTGCAAGTCAACTGCACAGAGACTTTTCCAACCTTTCTTCTGGAAATGCAAGCTATGTTTACTTATAATGGAAACTCAGCTAAGTAACACCACCGATAGGACTTGGACAGAAAACCTAAAGAATTACTGTGCTTTCTATTGTGATGACAAAATAGCTGAGGCTGGCGCTTCACAAAATAAAGAGGCTTACTCAGCTGTTTTGGAGGTTCATTAGCGTGGCATCAGAGTAAACTTGGCCCTGGTGAGCATGGCACAGTAGAGGGCATCGCAATGGAAGAACGGGGTGCAAGGGAGATTGCATGGCAGGACAAGCAGCCCGAGCTGGGGGCAGGCCAGTCCACTCTGAAGAGGACTCACCAGGGTTCCACAAGGACTATGGTAATGCCTTGCAAAGGTGTTATCTTCAGTGATGCTCAAGTTGGCCATAAAGGTCCTGACCTCTTTGTTCTGTCACAATGTCAACTAGGATTCCAATGTCTGAACCCACGGAGAACAAACCACACACACACCAAAGCACCCCCCCACCCTGATGACACAGATTTATAGGTAAGAAATGGAGGAGTCCAAGCCAAGAGTCAAGTTCAGAGCCTGTGTGCACTTAGTGCAATGCTGTTGCACACCCTGGGACTCTGTTATTCTACTAACTCCATGTCATGATTTCTAAAAGTGAATCAAACCCCTTCTAGGAGGACCAAATAAACTAGAATAAAACCCACAGCATCAATGTATTAGACGAGATAATACTATCCGTTGACATCCTTAGTGCTTGAAAGAGCAACTTCATGGGAAGGTTTGCTTTGCCTCCTACAGCGACTAAGTGCTCTGCCTCGATGCTTGGAAGGCAGAGAGAGGTCCCAGTGCGGTTCTCCACTACAGTGAGCCACCAAGTGGGACTGAGAAGGCAACAGTAAGTCCCAGCTGAGTGACTGAATTAGGTCCTAACTACACAGAGGATCCCTTGGACTCTTAAGAGTGCCTACAGGGAGATGTCAAAATGCACATATTAAAATCCCCACATCACCCAGCCAAACTTCGGGGTCTATAGCAATGGCAGGGATCTGAAAGTTGGCAGCTGGTGCTCTTGATTTTCCTCAGAACAGAAGGAAATAACCCTTCGGCCCTACTCCAAGCTCTGAGGAATAAAACCACTCCCACAAGTTAAATGAGGTACATTTGGCTTGTGATTCTGATTTCCCAACCCTGCCCCGTGTGAGGCAATTTGTATGTATAGAATCCATGAAGAGTGCCCAAACCGAGGTCACATGAGGAGAAAACGCAGGACAGGAACTCTAACGGGGCTCTCTGACGTCAGAGTCCGAGTTCTCCCGCCCGTGTCATGGTTCATTTCATTAAAGATTCATTCAAATATACAACTAGGTGATAGCTACATCATGATGCTGAAACTACAGTTTGGTAACCCTGAATTATGGCTACGAATTGCAATTACAAGTATTAGGATTTATTTTTTTCTTTTCCTTGCACTAATAGAATTGCTTTTACTCTCAGTTTAGACAGTTAGTTCATGTTATTTGAATCATTGGAATATACCTAAAAATGTGAGAAGAGATTACTCTCTTGAAATTGTCAATGATGTGCTCAGATTAAATAAAACTTAAAGGAAAAAAAAAAACAAACCCAAATGTCCCCCATTTGACAGATGGCCTACAAAACTTATAGGTCCTTTCTACACATAAACAAAATAGCACCACTGCTTTGCAAGGCGGCTTACTCATCGGGCTTACATAGTGGGGCATCGCGTAGATCCAACTCAGTAACATTTCTAAGTGTTTAGCTCAGATCAGTATTTAATTCTTCTGACTCAATAGCCAGCCATCAATTACTGCTCCAAACTTCACCCTAATGAATGTAACAACTACCCAAGATTTTTGTGCTAGCTATTCAATGGGTGATGAGAGAGAATGATAAAAGTATGCTATTTAGAACTAAAACTAACTGCAGTTGGCAGTTGGGCAATGGAGGTCCTGACTGGCAAAGTTCTTTCTTCTGGTCTGAAACTCACAGCCTATGGAAAGTCATACAATGTCCTTGTTCAGCATAGGAACTGGGGAGAGCCAAAGGGAGTGACTTCTGCTGCATGCCCCTGCAAGTTGCAAGCTAAATAAATAAAAGGACCAAATAACCACTCTGCTGCCTGCGCCCAACTCTTCAACTTGACGACTCTACGAATCTTTGCTCTTACTCTCTGACTCCTAAAGCTGCAAGAAAGCTGGTGACCACCACATTCTAGTGCACTCCTGCAATCCATCATCAGATGGGAGCCGTGAGTGGGCTAGGGACAAGAAAGTGAACCTCGAGGCACAGGCGAGCAGGCATCCTTACTAACCTGGGTGCATGGGTGTGCAGTCTGCTGGTGTGCAGCACAGCGACAATAACAGGGAGCACTGGACTGAGAGCAGCAACAGACTTTGATTCTCAGCATGATCCCACATAACCCACAGCACCCCAAGGACCTGATGACTGTGGAAATGGTGCGGCCCTTCCCACACCTGTGCCCAAGTCTTTGGTAGGATCAAGAGCCTTCCGTGACCTCTGAGATTTAAAGGGTAAGAAACCATAAACAAAACATGCTTTTATTTCCATGCGTCCCCTGGTGAATTCCTGGTAACTCTGGTGGTCCAAAATGCTTTCAACACTGTCTTTGGCCTCTTAGTCTGCAGTGATATTTTGATACTTAACGCTGCAATTCAGATATCACAACAGACTCTTGTTTATAATCTGTATACACACATTGACCCACAAGTGCAGGGTGTGGAAGGAGCTAGCAATGGTCAGCATAGCTGCTTTTGGAAACTGACTCCAAATACCAATGTACCTTGCATAATATACAAACTAGGACATGGTCTTCACGTGTGACTATCTAAAAATTCTTTTCATTAGAATTAGTAAAATCTCTTTAACCATCAATAGAACCAAATCTTTAACACACATACTTCCTGATTTCAATAAATAGTTTAGAATATTGTCTTTAAAGAAAATTTGTAGAATAGTGAATATATGCCTTAAGCAATAGGATAAACAAAATATTTTTTACTTCATTTTGATGGTTAACCCAACAAAGTCTTACAGGGTCTTTTTTAAAATTTCAAGTAGTTTGGTAATATATCAGACTGTAGCAGTCAAATCGAGTGAACAGTTTCACAATATTTGAATTACCTGTATTTTTTATACTACTATCATTTTTGTGCATGGCTATTTAAAATTCAAGAGGCCATAAAGGTGTTCAATTAAAAAATCATTGAGAATAAAACAAAATATTTTTTATTTTAAAATCTGTTTTTCTATTTCTGAATACCTGCAACTGATACTTATCAATTAATCATTACCTAGCAACTGCTCAATTTGATTGGCATCATAATGACAGATACTAAAATAATTGAGAAGCGTTACACATTTCTAGCTTTCACTAGCACATAGGGCTATTCTACAACACACATATAGGAATAAGATGCGTGCATTACTTGCTTGGAGTGATATTAAGGTCTTACAAGGCTTCGTGCAGTCCAAAAACTGCCAGCCTCACTAAGCAACTAAGCATGACTTATTTCTGGTAACTTTCCTTTTAAAACACTTCATGCTAATTACAAAGACAACATTCCAGAAACATGCACAAAATTGAATTCATTCCTAACTGTAAATGTAGTCACATTAATTCACTCTTCAACTGTAAGAAAAATATCAAAGATACCCTGAAAATTGTTCATCACTGAGCCTAGCTTCAAACTCTTGTCATTCACTGCTACTAAATGCAAATCAAGGTGAGCCTTCATGACACTGCAGCAAGTTACAAGCACCATTTGCATGTCCATGATGGAGTCTATGGGTCTTTACCTTACAAAGCTTGAGCAAGGTTAGGCCAACATAGTAGCACTAGTGCTGCAGCGAAGGCTAGCAGCACTTGGTCTCTCAACTATGGGTTTTAGAAAAGGATCTCCTTACCATAACAAAGCCAGAGATGTTTCGTTGGCTTTCGGTGCTGAGGATCAAATCCAGGATCTCAGGTATATTCAACAAGTGTTCTGTTCCTGAGCTATATATATCCCAGCCCAAAACCAATGAGGTGTTGACCAAAAAAATTGCATTGCATCATAAAAGAGAAGTATTTTCTTCATGTGACTTTAATGAAACATACCCAACACTTTACCTAAAATCTTCCCCCCCCCCCGGCAAGACTGGGGTTCGAATTCATGATCATGCACTTGCCAGGCAGGCACCTGTGCCATGGAGCTATCTCCCAGGCCCCTTCAACACTGCTACCTAGCTATAAGACAAATTATTTTTAAGTAAATAAAATTAAGATTTAGTGAAACTTAAAAATGATGAATGTTAGCTCCCAGTTCTTCTCTCTGTGCTGTACATAGTGGAACATACATACTGTATTATATACATATGAAATTGAATCTATGCATTTAATTCTATCAACCTTCAAATAGTAGCAAATGTAAAAATTTATTTTCCATTTTGTAAGAAAAGCCAAACTGCTTTAGAGATGAGACAGAGAATAAGAGCCACTCTTTTTTAAAAGTTGGCTTGCCTTTTAAATCATACTGCACGAACATGAGTAGAAATAGAAAAGTTCTAACTTTAGAAACTGAAGCATATAAATATTTCCACAAGGCAAACTGTCAAGACAAATTGAATAGAAACAGTGAAACTAGGCCTGTTCTTTCCCAGATACACAACTGGGAACAGCAAATCTTGACACAAGAATCACATTTAAGCACGGACAAGCATTATACACACATACACACATATGCATGCACACACATTCATACACACAGGATTTTCAGCTAAAGGCAACTCCTTTGTCTTCCCAAATTGTCTTGTTAGCTGATTTCTAAACATGTGTATATTCAATATTTTTAAATATAGTAAGAAAATCATTGGCTATATTCTTCACTTTTATTCTGTCATCATTTTTAAAATTTATCTTTGTTTAATGCACAAATGGTGAATAAAAATCTGAAACCACACCCAAAGTCTAACAAAAACAAAAACAAAAAAACCAACTAGCTGGTATCCAGATAATTCATAGAACTTCAAAAAGATAATTCTAATAATTATATAATCAGAATAAATAAATTTTTAAAAATTTAGTCAAGTTAATATTTCTGTTCATTGTTGTATTTTTACTAATATATTGAAAGCAAATCTATTGACAAAAGTGTTCAAACCCTTTTTGGTAACTCCAAGTAATACAATCACAGGTAACTGATGAAGTGTTGAAAGGACAGATAGCAGTAATATAAATTCCATTAACACCCAGTTTCACCAGCAGAACAGTATTTGTCACTTTCAAATACAATACATCTACAGCACACACTATTCCTTCCAAATCTACACAGTAAGAAGGCAAAAATGCTGCTTCCCTTATTTTGCATATCTTAGGGGAAAAAAAATAAACACCCGGATGAAGTAACCAAATTAGGTAAGAAAAGATAAGTGATACAGACAGTTACATATTCTCTCTATATCTTGTCCAAGTTTAAAAAAGTTGAGACTTCACAGTCAAGAAACTCTTCAGGGATTTATCATCCTTTTGTGAAATGTTAAAAAATGAATTCCTTAATAGTCACACAAGTATCTTTATAGTTCATGGCAGAGACAATTTATTAAAGTAGAGATATCTATCAACACATATGGACATGTTAAGTATTTTCTTTTACCTCAACATCTAACTATTGATAAATGATCATCAAAAATCATTAAGCCCTTAAAGGAAACAGTATTAAGTATATATTCTACTAAGAACTTCAAGATAAGAAACTTAATATGTGAGAATTTAAAATTTCTAATATTTCTTCAACAGCTCATGCATATCTTTCGATCTTGTCTTACCACAATGATTTTATCATGAATCTCCAGTCCATCGACCTTGTCAGCAGGTCCATTTTCTAAAATTTTTGAAACGTAAATCCCTTCCCTTGATGATTCCTCTGGAATTTTCTATAAAGAAACGCAGCCGTTAGCAGAAATATATGAGCAAACTTTTTACTGAAGGACAGTTTTCTAAATATAACCTTCTCAATTATCCGTAAACCAGCAGTACTCAGCTGGGAACTGGGCACAGAATTTTAACTTATTCCACTCATTAATCAAGATGGCAGCTTTGGCGAACGCAGCCAGCATCTCTGACAAGATTATCTGTCTCCTTCCCCTTTTGGTTGCACATAGCAAGCTATTGGGACAGGACCTGCTCTCCGGTGAAAGCTACTAGCTCCTGTAACTTTTAAAACATTTCATTTCCACTGAGAGGTATAAAGATAAACATAGAGAAGATGGCCAGACTACCCAGTCTCTTTAAAATAATAGGTTTTAGATACAGTCATGATTGTATTTATTTTTATTTAATTTTTTTAAATTTATTTTTTGGTGATACTGGGGACTGAACTCAGGACCTTGCACTTCCAGGCAAGCATTTATTCTACTGAGCTATCTCCCCAGCCCTGTCATGATTTTAAAATAGAATTTACCTTCACAAATCAAGATGGCAAACTCAGAAACAGCATTGAACAGGGCTGTTCTCAGACAGTGGGCTCTCGCTCAATTTTGAAATCCCTAAGACCAACCCAAAACTGCAAGGAACCATTCAGAACTAATGTTCATATACTTCCAAGCACAATGTGTCTAATGACTAGTTAAACCTCCAACATGGCCTTCGCTCAAGATGTAAATAGAGCACTTTAGCCAACACAATAAAACCAATTTTATTATTAAATGTATTTAGGGAAGTTATTAATCCCATTAATATTTTATCAGTGTCATTCTACTTAATGTAGGTTAAATAAAATTACTCCTTCTTATCTGTCTAGCATGCTTTGGGGAAAACAGAACAAAAACAATTTGATGAAAAGATTTCTATCTTCCCATATAATAAGTGGGGACTCTGGGAAACAGAAGCATAGCAGCTGTTAGCTGCTAGGTTTCCTGTGTGCATGCCTCTCACAAGGAGGAGCTAGGTCACGGCATCCTGCCCTACGGAGAGCATGTGACCAGCCACGTGTTGCCCTGGACCACATGGGCAATGCAAGGCACGAAGACAACACGGCAGTGCACCGGGAAAAGTCTTACACTCTTCACTTTTTTCTATTTGGGGTAAAAATGAAGTAGATGTACAATTTGGAGGATATGAAGAAACTTTGAAATTACAGTATATGATACAAGGTGTCTTTTTTTTTTTTTTTTTTTTTTTTTTTTTTTTTTTTTTGTATTTAAAGGAAGGGTCTACAGAGTGTACTGATCTGCCTGTTTACAGACTCTCAAGAGCTGGGATTACAGGTATAAGTCACCATGCTCAGTCTCAATTGCCATCCCAGTGTGTCCCAGGGGTTGGGCAAGAACAGCAGGCCTGGGGATCGAACCCCTAGCCCCTGTACCTGCTTGTAGGTGCTTTAATCTGCTGAGCTATTTGGCTGGCCCCATGATACAAGCTTATAATATGCATTTTGAAAATAATTGGCATGAATACAGGGATCATTATTAATTCAATTATGAAGGAGTTAGTTTGGGAAGTCAAAAATACTTCAAATGGATTTTCTTATGCAATTATGAGGACACGCTTTAGCTCACCTATTCATTCATCTAATACACATTATTAACTTTCCAATCTGTGTTAATGTCTAAAAACTGAGCAATCTGACTTAACCAACAGGAAGTTCAGTCAGGCAAGATAATTTTTTAATATTAGCAAATAGAAATTGCCTGGAAACATTACTGTGAAATGGGTTTGATCAATTTGCCAAAGGTATGATAAAATGTAGATAAAATATGAACTATATGGGCCATTCTTTATAGTTTAGATAGCTATTTTTAGTTCCCTCAAGAAGGAAATCTAAGTGGAAAATTTAAAGAATTTGGCATTTGGTCATGAGCATCATTTCAAATACTGACCCACCTGTTTTTTTCTGGCTAAATATCTACCAAGGAAAGGAGAGCCTGCTATAATTTTACAAGCCAAGAGTGCACAAAACAGTAACAAAGGGGGTACCTGATTTGGTCGACCTCCTATAATATTGAATCCCAAGGTGTCATTTTTTCTTTTTAACACAATAGTGAATAGCTTCTGTTCTCCATCCTGGAAGAAAAGTGATAAAAATGAATATTTATTTTAGAAGCTATAAAAGAAATTCTATGGCAAGTTTTTTTTTTTTTTTTTTTTTTACATAAACTACTTGACGTCATTGTAAAGTATTTGAAAAACAAAAACAGCTTCAAATTCAGGAGTTACTTTGGTAGAAGGTTAGCTTCTTGTGAACATACTCTGAAAGTATGTATTTAAAGAGGATAACTCATGTGTCAAAATGAAAAATTACTATTTTCAAAACTGGCACAATAGTTGTGGAATTTACACCTATAACATCTAATTTTGGAATCTAACTGAAAACAGATTGGTCTTCTGTTAACCTTTCAGGAATCTTTACTTTTACCTTATGTTCTAGAAAAAGTAAAATTGTCTCCGGATCTTAGAAATGTTTTGTGTAAAGGCTGGAGAGATAGCTCAGCAGATTAAGTGCCTGAGCAAGGACCCTGGTTCAATCCCCTGTACCAGATGCTGCGAAGACTTTGACCCCCCCCCACACACACACAGACCAGACCTGGCATGGTGGTATGCACCTATAAGCCTAGCACTGAGGAGGCTGAAAAGAGGAGGAATACTATGCATCTGTGGTGCATAGTGAGGCCCTGTACCAAATACATTAAAAAAGAAAAAGAAATTTTTTGTCTAATATTTTCAGTTCAACCAGGCTTAAAGAATTTAAAATATGCTGAGCTCGTCATGAATTTCTTTTGACCCTGGTGGTTGCATTTCTGGCGTAACACAGGACCTGCTAGGCTCCAGGAATTAATCCTAGTTTTGAGCGAAATCCCCATTAGCTTTTTCATGTCTTGACTTAAAAAAATAATTCTTGCTAGGCAAAGTAGTATGCAGTACTGGTATTGACTGTATTTCTTTCCTGCTGGTCCAATAATAATTAAGCAGGTTGACATTATATTGACAAACTTATTAGTAAATACCAATTTAAATACAACACAGTGCTGGATGAGTTATGATTATGATCATCAGTAACTGATTTTAGGGAAGCAGACATTTGGAAGTTCTTTCTGAAAGAATTCCTTAGGACCGCCCCCCACTTCACCCCCACCCCCCACCACCCCCCAGCGCAGCGGCAGCGCAGGGCACACAGCGGCCCCTACTGGTGGTGAGAGAACAGTTCGGCGGTGCGTCCAGCTGCTCTTAAATCCTTAATCCTCAGGGTTTGGGCAGCTCCTCACTTCCCAGAACTAGAGTTTAACGGGCCGCGTGGCCCTTCCCCTTGCATAATCCTAGCTACTGCTTTTTCTGTCAAACACTGCTTCCTCTAACATTCTGATGCCCGGACTGGTCCCGCAGAACGTCTCTGGGGGCTTTTTTTTTTTTTTTTTTTTTTTTCCCCAGGGCTTCCCGGGTAAAATTTCTTGGGCGCAAAGCCGCCAGATAAAGAACTCTGGGATCGCCTGTTACTGCGCTGTGATTTTTCCTTTAGGATGGTAGAAACACTGTAGCCCCGTCCCCTTTATTTCTGGGGCTGCTAGGGCTTCCAAACACACGCCACAGCTGGAGGCAGCGCAGAGCCTTCAGTCCTAAACGGGAAAGGTTAGGGTTGGGGTTGGGGTTGCCCCTCCCCGGGAAGGCTGCAGGAGGGCAACAGCTCCTTGAAAGGAGCGCAAGTTGTACCGAAGCCCCGTTCGCCCCGCTGCGTGGGCACAGCCCGTGGCTAGGGGAGCGCGCTTGACCTTGTGAACATGGGCAGTCCAGGGGCGCGGGGCACGGAGAGGGAGCAACGGAGCCCTGGGCCTGGGCCTCCGAGCGCAGCCAGAGGTGGCTGCCTCGGCGGGCTGCGGGCTCCCGAGTCTTGCCGCACACGCGCGTCCCGCCAGGAGGAGGGTGTCCCCGGGGAGGGTAGTCGGAGGCGCACAGTGCCCCTCGCCTCCCTCGCCCGTCCAGGTCCCTCCTGCTCCCTCCGGTCTGCGCCGCTTCTGCACGGCTCAGGCTGAAGACGCGGGGCGCAGCCACAGACGGCGCGGCCGAGAACGAAGGCTGGGAATTAGAATCGGGTGGGAAGGGGCGCTCTCCCGGCTCCTAGTCCGCGGGGCTGGAGGCCACTCGGATCACATTCTCACAGCCCTGGCGACGAGGACCCTGGACAGCCACGCTGGGGACAGCGCCACAGAGGCAGGCATGCGCCCTCCGCCCGCCCAGCGCCCCGACCCTCGCCCTGTGCTTACCCCGCTGCGCGGGTCCCCGGAGTGGTTGCGGACGTGCGCCATGCGCCGGGCCAGCTCCTCCCAGGCCCCGCGGGCTCCACACGGCAGCCCGCCCCGCCGCTAGCCGGGCCGCGCAGCTAGCGCCTCCTCGCGCCGCCCGCAGGCGAGGCCGCGCCAGTCCCCTCCGCCCGCGCAGGTGCGGCCGGGGCGGGGGACCCCGAGATCTCCGCGGGCCGGGCCGAGGGCGCGGCGCTCGACGTGCGCCGCCGGCCCCCGTAGCCCTGAGCGCCGCAGTAGCAGCGGACGCGCAGCCACGGGACCAAAGGCAGCTCTCCGGGCGCCAGGGTCCTGACACCCGAAGGGGCAGCGGAGCGGGCACCGGCGCCCCCCGCGCCGCCCGGGGCACCAGGCAGCGGGTGCCGAAAATGTGGCTGCAAAGCATGCGCAGCCGCGCCGGAGGCGCCTGGGCGCACGGCGGCCGCGAAGCGCTGCAGGGCGAAGCCCATCTAGGGGTGGGGAAGGCGGGCAGCCGAGGGGGCGGACGCGTCCTCCTCTCCTCCCGGGGAGCCAGACCCGCCGCAGCTCCGCTCCTCCGAGGGCGGGGGAGGCTCGAGGTGCGGCTCGGTCCCCCGCTGCGCCGCCTTATTGACGCTAATAGCAGCCACCTGGAATGACCCCCGCCTCCTTTACAACTACTGTAGGTTTCCCTTTTCGGATTTTGTCCGCAGAGAATTGAGGCTACCTTATGTGGTCCTTGGGGAATCAGTGCTTTTCGCCGGAACCACGAACTTTTATAAAGGCAGGGCTTTGCGCCCTGGGCGTCGCTGGCGAAGGGCATTGCGCAGACGAAAGCCACTTTGTAAACTCCAGAGCCTAAGCTTCAGGTGGGCAGGCTCTTCGTCTGATTTTCTGCAAAAATTCATTTCCCAGGGACAGGCAGATCTCCTCTGTTGCGGGTCAATGCCCTTTGGGTCTTTCGAGTCAGCCAGCTACAGAGAAACCCTTCCAGCGGCAGCAACCTTGGGATGTTGGCACTTATTAGGAAGAGGCCGCCGCCAGGATCTGATTCAGGTGCGAGCAACAAGGCGGGGCCGGCAGGAGCTGCAAGGGCAGGGGGAGCTAGGTGCTGCTGCCAGGGTGGCGGCGGAAGAGAGCAGCGGCCCAAGTCCCGCCCTCCCGCCCGGCTCTGTGCGGTTCCTCCTAGTCCTCTTCCCCGCTTAGCGCTTCCACGAGCTGGGTACGGAAAAGGATCACGGGAGGGGGGGGGGGCCTAGGAAAGGGAACGAATGAACAGAAAAGACCGCTCAAGACCGCAGCAAAATCACAGGAAGAACACCTACTAATGTTTACCCTGAAGCCACCCTGGAGGCCCAGCTGTTCCTCCTGGTGGCTCGCCTCTTAAGAGGACTGGCTGTATTTTTTGCTGAAAACGCGCGGTAAGCGGGCCAAGTCCGGCCCTCCCGCTTCCTTCGCCCGTGGCAGTCTTTGGAACTCTAAGAAGCCCAAGATACCTCACACCTGGATGTTTCTCACACCGCGGCCTTGTGTTTAAGGGGCCGCTGCCACGTTCGCAGCAGTTTTTGTCAGTTAACCACTAGTGAGTCCTTATTGCCAATTCAGGATTGTTTCTAGAAAGCTGAGGAAGGCACCAGTGCTGATACGGTGGGGGGTGGTGGTAGGGGTGTGTGTGTGGGGAGGTTGAAAGCCTCAGGCTTTGTCTTTTAAGTCCTTACAAAGAATTATCAGGGCTTAATCATGAGCCCCAAATAAGCATCTCGAGTCTTCTCTCTGTATGAAAAATGAGCTTTTATTAGAATAGCTCACTAACCAGGACAATCTTGATACCAAATGTTTAATACACTTTTAAGCCTTTTGCAAAATTATATGCTACATTGCATATTTTCTCTATACATGGCAAACATTTACCACTGTGATTCAAACCGCCTCCTTTCTGAGCTGTTTGAGTAATGAAACAAGAGCCGGGTGTGGTGCCGCACGCCTGTAATCCCAGCACTTGGGAGGCTGAGACAGGAGGATTGGTATGAGTTCGAGACCAGCCTGGGCTACAAAGGCGAGCTCAAGGCCAGCCTGAACTGCATAGCGAGACCCTGTCTGAAAAAGACAAAAATAAATAAATAAATACATAAATAAATAGAGTAATGAGACAAGTTGTTTTCACAATAACATCACAAACACATTTTGTGAATTGAATAGACACATAATATAGAATATATTCCAATATTTCTGAGCAGAAGAGATCTACTTAAGGCTTTTTAGCACATAAAAAGCTAGTGACTTACAACTGTGATCATATAGGTTATCTCTTGACATTTACATAGTTTCCCATAAATGAAATGGCCCAGAGTATTTTAAAGAGAGAGCAGGAAGAGGTAAAAACATAAGACGTTCTACTGTGGTGTTAGGAAAATGAGGTTTATAGTGACTTGTAAAGAAAAATAAACAAATAAAACAATGGTCACATCATGTCCTTGGTCCACTCATGGAATTCCTGTTGCGATAGTAAAGCACACATGCAGGTTATGAGTATTTCTAGGGTGGATAACATGTAGGTTACTGGTGAGAAAGTAGGTGTTAAAAACTATCCACAGAGAATGAGTCCAGCGGTGAGAACATGTGAAGCAAAGCCAAGCAATAAGTAGGCCAGAAGGAAGCTTGGGGAAATCTTTTATATAAGAAAATGCAAGCTTGCACATTTCTAAGACAGTTAACTATGAAGAAAAGTATTAGAAAAGCTGGACACTGACAGAATAGGCACAGCTAAGTAGCTCTTGGAGACTCTTCGATCCAAAATGCCATGGCCGTAAGCCTGCGACACTTGCTGAGTTAGACCTTTCCCTTCCCAGACTATTCAAAATGTTTCTGTGTATCATGGAACTTGGAGTTTCTGTGGAAAAGCTTGGATGAGCCAGGAATAGGGAGGGGACCTCGTTAAATGCAGGTCCTTTTCTTAGGTATGTAAAGAGGGCATTTAAATAGGCTTAAATTATTCCATCACAAGTATTTCAGCACAATAGACCTAAAAGAATGGAAAAGTCTTTTGGTAAGTGGCACAGATTGGCACCTTGCACTGTTCGCTTAAACAGACTCTTATGTTTTCACTGATGATAGTTTCCAGTCCTTTGAGAAGCCCTGGCTTCCCTGTAAGCTCTTGCCCTGGTCTTCTGCAGCAGAGTGCACTCCTAGCTGTCTTGCTGCTTGAGGCTACAACCAGATCTGCTACTTTGCTCATTAGCTTTCTCTCAGTCTGAAACTTGGAATGCACATCACCAACTAAGAGACAAAAGGAGGGGAATTCTACTGAGTTTATCTTCCCTCCAAGAACCAGGCTTGCTTCATGATGTCTTTAAGTAAGCAGTATTTGCTTGGATAGTCTTAACTTAGTAGCTTGATTTTATTCTGATCCACTGTGAAGGACCACATATTTAAAAAAATAAAAAAAGAGGGAGATGAAGAATTCACTTGCCCTGTCATCTGGGCCAATTTCTGGAGCAGCAAGGAAACAAGAGTGTGCCCGGGGGTGTTTCCCGTGAGAAGAGGCACGGTTCCAGGCCAGCTCTGAGTCATGCTTACTTCCAAAGGTGAGCAGAGAGCAGGGGAGTGATGGGTTATTAAATCAAATGCTAAAAGACCTGATATTAAAATGCTATAGTTTAAGATCCATAAGTGATGGTTGGAGAGGTGAATTAGAACTTTATTTATTTATTTATTGGCCTGAAGCAAAGGTAATTCTTTGGCTAAAACCAACTCATTTATGACTTGCTTCAGATAGCTTGGGGAAATTTTCCAAAGAATATGTGAAACAAATAAATCATTTATTTAACAGGTTTGCAATGGATATATGGGTACTCTAAATAATAGCTTCCAAATCATCTATTGTAAGAACTTTCTCAATACTTCATTAAAATGCTTGCCTATCTATGATTTCCTGGTTATTTATTATGAATCAGTATTATGCCTATCACCATTTCTCCTACAGTGCTCTAAACTGAAGCTGCAATATTATGAAATTGATAGTTAAAATAAAAGTACTCAGCTACTGTGAGTCAGAAGCATTCTTGTAGGATACATTTTCTCAATTGTTGAAGTTGGTTTTCATAGTTGTTCTTATCTTAATTTAAGCTTCACGTCATAATCAAAGGGCAGGACTACAGCAAGGAGCATAACTGAATGTATTCATAAAGCATAAGATACTAACACGGTCACTTTGACATTATTTATAAATTTCAAAGTTGACAAGAACAATGGAAGATATTGCTGAGTCAGTTGGATGCTTCTTTTAAATAAGGCAGCTAGTTTTGGCAAGATCAGGCTGGTCATGCTATTGGAGACGCATTTTGGCTGTGTGCTTCTTTCTTAGCCAAATACAGACTTGGTTAACCCTACAATAGCATCCATCCTCATAATCCCTGTCTGTTGACCTGTCACAGAGCTAACTAGGACTGTGGTTCTCACCCTTTGGGTCGTGACCCCGGTGGGGATCGAATGACAGGGGTCGCCTAAAGTCATCAGAAAATGTTCTTTATTACATTCTGAATCATAACTGTAGCAAAATTACAGTTTTGAAGTAGTCACCAAAAGTATTTTTTAGTTTGGGGTCATTGCAACATAAGGAATTGTATCGTGGGGTCACGGCATTAGAAAGGTTGAGAACCACTGAGTTAGGAGTTATTTATATTACCTTGTTTTTCTGTTAAATTTTGTAGAGTGAAGGGCCGACCAGATAGATCAGCAGACTAAAGCACCTGCTTTGGCAGAGTGTAGTGGCCAGGGTTCTATCCCCAGCTTGCCATGCCAGCCCCACCCCCGGGGTGCTCTGAGACAGCAATTGAGACTGGGCGTGGTGGTGCATACCTGTAATCCCAGAACTTAGAAAACTGAAAGCAGGAGAATCACTATGAGTCCAATCTGTAGTGAGACTCTGAACACTCTGTAGACCCTGCCCTAAATACAGAAAAAAAAAAAAAAAAATGCAGAATGAAGTTAGAAGTACCATGACAATACACAATGCCATTTTTTAAGCACAATAAAGTGGTATAACCAAAATTATTAAGTACTGTTAACTAGAGTAAATAATGTACAGTAATTTTACAGTCTGCATGGGAGCAACTTGTGAGAAAAACAGGATGAAGAATTTTAAAACAATGAAGTTAAAGTGAAGTATCAAGTTAAAATTTGTGGCCACTTTCCCCCAGAGGACAGACTGATTTTTTCCAAGTCACTGAGACATTATTAGCGAGATATTGTTGTCCAAATAGAAGACTATTGTGAGAAGCAGTTCATGGAGGAAAATATGTGAACTGCATTTGGTTAAACTTAATTGTTCACTGTAACCCTGTGGTTCATAGTGACCGACCTAAAGGGGAGGCCTGACAACCACCCCAAGGCCTGATGGGCAATATCTCTCATTCTCCTCCTCTTGCATCTCCTAGGGACCACCTCGACGGATACTGAGATTGATCCTACAACTTGACCCAATGTACACAAATACTAAGTGGCTCAAGCAGGGTGTAGGGCAAGGGCTGCTTCACTGAGGAAACCCTCAGTATTAAATGCTTCACTGTGAGCACTTGTCTCATTTCATTCATTTATTTGATGGAGGGTCTTGCTATGCACTTCAGACTCATAGTGATCCTCCTGTCTTATTTTATTTTTTCTTGTGTTTTTTAATTTTTGCTTTTCATACCAACCATGGGGTTATTTTGAAATAAAATACATTATTAAATACGATGTATACATGGGAATATAGTTATATAGATGATTCCAGGTTGAAGAGGGCTCAACTAGTTTTTTTGTGTGTTTTTGCTTATACTTTATGGTAGAGTGTAAACAATGTGCATTAAATACAAAACCTATCTTCAATCTTCATCTTTTGCAGGGCTGCTGAATATTGGAAGAAAGTCTCTGATGATTCTGACCAGTCAATCTGCACCTTATTCCATCCAGGAGAATAAATATCATTGTGCCAGTGACTTTTCACTCATTGTTGGGACAAAATCCCTGACACTCAAAATAAAGGAAGGAAAAGTTTATGTAGCTCACAGTTAGTGCAGGTTTTAAGTCCATATTTAGTTGGCCCGAAGGCAGAGTAGCATATGGCAGAGGGCAGCAGTTCATGGCAGAGAAAAACAGCAAGAGCAAAGCAAAGGGAAAAGCAGCAGTGGTGGCGTCTAGCAAGCCTCTCTCCCTTCCACACTGACTGCAAAGACCCCAGCTCTTCCAAGGAAGCAGAGTGCATCAAACTTCCACAACTCCTTTTTATATCCTTTTTGTGCTGGGTCACTGTAGGGTGGCCCTCCATGCCCTAGGGAGGGACCTCCATGCCCTAGGGTGTGGAGTCACTGAACTGATCTAGTCGAGCTTCCAACTTCTCAGGCTGACACAGTATATCAACCACCACAAATCATGTGCTGTGTTATTGAGCTACAATGTGCTGGTGTCTACAGTGAGCTGGTGTCTTAAGTACATATTCGAGATATGACATTTTCAATTTATAAGGGGTTTGCCGGGGTATAAACTCAATCTAAAACTCGATTTAATTTCAGGAACATCTGTGTTCCTTTGAATTCCATTGTTCAAAACTTGTCTCTTAAAAGAATAGAATAAAATCTCTCTCTTTGCTTCTTTTGCTGGGGGCAATTCTAGGTCATGTTTACCAGAGATTTTTCCATAATTGATTAACATTAGTAACTGTTCTGTGTAATAACAATATGGCTTTATTTTAGGTCCTTTTGTCCTCGATAACTTGGATGCAAAAACATGGGGGTTCTATATAATAAACCAATTGCCTTGGGTGCTTAAATGCTATCTTCTAGTTAATCATTAGACAAAATGCTCATACTCTTATTTTGTGGTTAGTTTTTCATTGAGGATTTTCTATAACACTGTTTACTAGTTGTTTCTTCAAAATTTCAGATTGTCACAAAATTTCACTAGAACATGTTAAATCATTTATTTCCTAGTGAAAGCAACAAATTACCTGTTAAGTGTATTTATTTTTTTTTGTTTGTTTTCTACTCCATTTTCCAATGTAAGAACCAGAGGCTAAACTACTATTGTAATTCTGTCCTTTTAAGGAAATTAAAAAAGTAATTCTGGAACTCCTTTGAGCTCCAGAAACTCAAAGGGAACCCTTAAATACTTTATAGTATAGTAATAATTTGTTACCTGGCCATATAAGTTTAAAAGGGACTACTAGAAGTTTTATGTGTAAATCAATTTACTGGAATAGAGTCTAAGAAGCAGAGATATTTTTGCCATTGTACTTCCTGTCAAACCATGGTTGAAACATAAATTACTTAGTCCCACCATTATCTGATTTATAAAATGAAATAATGGACATCTTTATTTCTCCATCTCTATTATATTTTGAAAGATTAAAAGTCAGTCATATGAATTGGGTGCTATAATGATCATTTCTAATAATTAGATGGCCAGATACTACAGAGGGAAACACGAAGCAGCTTTAAACTCCTAATTCCTAATTTATAAACTCAGGGAATTTTAACTAATGAGAAACAACTAACTGCATATTCACATCTGCAGAGCCACTCTCCACTCTCACTCTGAATGCAGAGTAGCAACTGGGGTACTAAGCGCTCAAGAGCTTCTGAGAATGTAAGTGAACGGGTATGAAAAGAAAGACCAATAATTCTCAGAAAAATATCATCATTGGCTTTTTGTAATTAATTCTGTAAAATGTTTTTCCTAGTTTAGTTTAATGTAATTTATCTGTCATTCTCTAGAGTTTCTCTTTAAAGAACATAATACTCTCATCTAAATGTATGCTGATCTGTCATAAGTGGGATAATTTCTAAAACAAATTTCCATGCACCTGTTGTACAGTTAAGATTTGTGATGACTAGGAATAATAAATCCAATGATTCTGTTCCCTCAGTCTTACTCTCTTCCACTTAGTTTGATGCTTAAGGATTTCTTTAAAGTTAGAGATACATATTCTAATAATTAATATCATACCAAGTGAGAGAAAGCTGAAATTTTTGTCTCTAAGTTCAGGAAAAAGGTAAGAGTATAGACTCTCACCTCCTCCCTACATGCAGTATTAAGTATTTTAACCATAGCAGTTAGCAAAATGAAAAAATAGAAGTAAGATACGAAGACACCAATGTATCCCAGTTACAGATGATCTGGTTCCATATATAGAAAAACCTACAGACTATATTTAAAGGCTGCTATATTGGATAAATGAATCATTAAAGAGAAGAATACAGAAATTGACATGAACATCTATTACTTTTCTATATACCAGAGCAAGTTTGCTTAGAAAGAAATCAGGAAAAAAAAATTTCATTAACAATAGCAACAATCAAACAAACGTAATCCTTGAAATAGACTAGATAAGGAAGTAAAAGATCTCTACAAAAAATAACAATGAAATTAAAACAAGAAAGATGAAAACAGCTTTCATGTTTACATGATTTGGAAGAATTAATAGTATTAAAATGCACAAACCACCCAGAGCAATCTGCATCAAGATACAAAGGCCATTCTTCACAAAACTAGAAAAGGAGTCCTAAAGTCCACATGCAAAAACAAAAGGATCCATAGCTGCATAGTCATCTGGAGAAAAAGGAACAAAGCTGGAGTCATCATAATATCTGATGTCAAAACATATTATAAAGCTATGCCAACCCAAACAGCATAGTATTCACTCAAAAAAAAAAAAAAGACTCACAGATCAGTGAGTGGAGAAATAAACTCAGGCTTCTATACCTAACTAACTCTGGTAGGTGTGCCAAAAGATATATTGGAGAAGGGACTACATATTCAGTAAATATTACAGGAAAAACTGGCTATCTATATGCAGAAGATTAAAAATGAGCCCTTTCTCTTACCCACAGAAAAACTAACTCCAGATCAAAGTCCTATAAAAAAGATCTTAAGAACTCTGAAAACAGGGGAACTACTTCAAGACTTTGGTATGATTTTCTGAATGGAATAGCAAAGACATAGAAAACAAAAGCAAAAATAATCAGTAAGTTACACCAAAGTTAAAAGCTTCTGCACAGTAAAATAAATAATCAGTAGATTTTAAAAAATGTATTTGGTACAGGGTCTCACTATGCAGTTCAGACTCACAGTGATCCTCCTGTTTTCAGCCTCCCCAGTTCTGGGATTACAGGTATGAACTGCCACACTCAGTCTCAGTGCCCGGGGGTGGGACCAGCACAGCCATGTGGTGCTGGGATTGAATCCTGGTGCTTGCACTTTCCTAAGCAGGTGCTTTGTCTGCTGAGCTATCTTGCAGGCCCAAACAATCAATAAACTTAATGGTGATAACAACCCTACAGAATGAAAGAAAATATAAGGGGTGATCAAAATGTACAGTAAATATTGAACTTTTAAAAATACTATAGTAAAAGCCAGGTGTGGTGGCTCATGCCTGTAATCCCAGCACTCGGGAGGCTGAGGCAGGAGGATCGGTGCGAGTTCGAGACTAGCCTGGGCTACAAAAGTGAGCTCAAGGCCAGCCTCAACTGCATAGCGAGACCCTGTCTCAAAAAGACAAAAAAAAAAAAAAAAAGAAAAGACACATTGGCACTAATCTCTCATGAAAGCATTCCTCATCCCAAAGCTAGCCCCCTGTTCTGATCACTCTCTAAAACAGCTCACAGGCCCTTCTTCATGGGTAGCTTTGAGCTGTGAGCAAAGGATCAGGGAGCCCTCCTTCCCACTGCAGCCCAGCAAATGCATGGGCCCATGGTAACCCCGCTACGTGGACTCACCCACTCTACTCCCTGGGTCTGGCACCGTGTGACTTCTGGTGCCTTCTCAGTCACATTGATCATGGAAATAAGTGACAGCAAAGTGGCCACAGCAGCACAGCTCTAGATCCAAAAGAGAACTTCCAGAACAGCACCCGAAAACGGCAAGAGCAATGGCGTCATGAGGAGAGGTGTTCCGAGGGAGGGTACTGGTGATGGGTATTTCACCATGGTAAATACTTAAAAATTTAAACACTCACCCCAGTTTTGAATCATCTCTCATACTTGTTGACTTCCACTGAGGGAATGTTAGTATCTAGAATATATGAGGGACTCAAGAATTTAACCAAATAAACCCAAGTAATTCTATTAAAACAGGGAAGTGACCTGAGGAGATACTTCTCAAAAGTAAAAAAGTACCAATGACAAATGTATGAAAAAATACTCAGTGTAATCAGCTATCGGAGCAATACAGAGCAAATTACAAGGAGCTATCATCTCACTCCAATTAGAGTCATTATTCCTGGGGAAAATACCCTAAAAACTAAAAATAGCAAGTCCAAGTGAAGAAACAGAAAAATGACATTTTTGTACTGCTGGTGAGAATGTAAATTAATATACATTTTATGGAGCACAGTATGGTGGCCAGGAGCCACAGAAGCTGAAATTGATCCTGTATGGGAAGGCAGGATGAGGTCACGTTGCCTACAGCAGTCAAGCTACCTCAGTGTTGGGAAAACATCCTGCCTGGACATTGTGAGCTACTAATTGCTAGGCAACCTTGTGGCTTATAACTTTGCAAAAGTATAAACAAATGCCCCTACGATTGCCCTTTGGGTCATTTGCCAATCAAGCACCGTCCACAGGCTGACCTCAGTTTTATTTTCTAAATCCTCTCACTGTCTTCTCCTCGGGACCACCAAGGGACTCATGGTGGTGTCTTACAAACTAAAGATATATACGATGCAGCTATCCCACTTCTTGGTATTTGTTCTGGGCAAGTGGAATCAGCATAGTGATGAGCCATCCGTAAGCCCATATCTGTTACATTGCTGTTCACAATAGTCAACTATGGAACACCCTCAGTGCATTTAAATGCATGAATGGGTAAAGAAAAGGCCTCGCCCATATCCAATGCAGTATGGTTCACCCATGAAGCCTGGTACTGGCAGCAAAGTAAATAGAACCAAAAGACTATGCTGGGTGAAGTAAGGCAGACACAGGGACACAAGCAGCGCTGGTTGTCGCTAACATATAGAAGCAACAAAATGTGACTTTGAAGCACACCAGTGATGACTCAAGATTACAAAGGTGTCAGGCATGGAAAAAAGGGGAGGCTGGCCTTCCACCACCGACACTGCATGGAAATGTCACTCTGAATTCCAAGAATCTGTGTAACTGATGCATCCAAAAATCCAGTGAGAGAAAAGATGATTCATATTGGAACATGATCCATAAATTCATCGCACCATGACAGCTAAACAGAAGTATTTTTTCCTTCGAACAGTTAGTAAATAGTACTGACTATAAAGTTTATCATTATTGGTAAGAAAAATATGTTCTTCTGATTGTATAAATGACATGAATTTATTTTTTTTCAGAAAGAAGACTCAGCAAGAATGTTGTCACTTTAATAAATACATGTCAGATGTAAATCTACTAAAATAAAAATTAATGTAAAATGTATTCCCATCTATGAAGTATTGAGTAGTTCAATCTAATTTTGTTCCTATATACAAAAAGGAAAATTTTTCCACTGATTTAGTATTCTTTTTCCTTTTTTAAAAAAAGTAAAAGCATTTATTATGTTTAATGTGGCTATAAAAATGGCATGTACTTATTGTTAAATCATGTACTATTTGAAAATAATACTCTCTGACAATTGTATAATTTTCCAGAATTTTTCTGTAATGCTTAAAATCTCACCATCATTTTCCCTTTGTAGAAACAGGAAAGCAGACAATCTCAATGGGTAATCTGTCTTTTTCCACTATGACACATATTCAAAACTTTTCTAGCTTATGAAACAACACACACTTAAATTATTTTGCAGGAGTCATTATATGGATGCATTACCATGAGAGCACTAAATCTGTTATAAATGGATTTAACACGCTTTTCGCACATTACTAACTGTATTTCAGCTAACAGTATTCTACTTCTTTTTTCATTTTAGATGTAGAGCTGGATAAATTCCAATGAACAGCTGCTTAGGTAAACAGTGTTCATGTTTTCTTTTTTGAATTTTATTTTTTTAAAATTTTTTTCTTTTTGAACTTTAACGTATATCAATTTGTCACTACAAATTAGGAGGCCAAGCTTTCTGGGTTCAAATCTCAGCTTTGCTACCAATTAGCTGGGAATAACAGTCATATACAGAGTCTGCAAATAGGCATACACACTTGAGAAAAGCCCAAGCAAATATTGATACTACATGTATGGAGGTATCGTGAGATTAGAGCACTTTACCTTCGGTGTCTGAAATTATAAGAGCAGTGCTAAGTCGTGCTGTCGCCTCCAGACAGTTATTAGCACGGTGATCGTCATCAAGATCACTGCACTTGTGTCTGCAGCTTCTTCTCTAAGGCTCAGCGATGGAGAGGGTTCTCTGCACTACATTATACCCTGTAGCATTCTTTTCCTGAACTGTGTATTCAGTATGCAGCTATTGTTCTCTCTCTCTCTCTCTCTCTCCTCTTCCTCCATTCCTTCCTCTCCCTTCCCTTCATCCTTCCCTCACCCTCTCTCCTGCATATATATATATATATATATATATATATATATATATATATACAGAGATACATTAGTTTATAACATTATGAAGTCCATGGGTTAATAAATGTTACATGCAAAAGTTATAAAAGCATTTACCATCATTACTGCACTTGTCTTACTTTTCCCATTGCTGAGACAAAGTATCCACAGCAGGTTAAAGAATGAAAGGATTATGTAGTGCATAGGTTGTGAAGGTTTCAGTCCACAGCCAATGGGCTCCAAGGCAGTGTAACGTGGCAGGAGGGAATCAGCTCATGATGTGGCAGAGAGCAGCCGCCGCAGCAGCAGCAAGCCTTCCTTCTTTCTTTCTCTCCCTTTATGTTTTCTCCAGGTTACAAACCTACTGATTGCCCACTCAAGACCAGGGTGGAGATTCTGTTATCCACATCCTCACTCTCAGTGAAACATTCTTAATCCCAAGGTCACACACTAAATTCAGCCACTTTCCCAAAGCCCCACCCAGGAGCGCATGAGAGTCTGGAAGGATGGAAGCAGACCAGCAGCCCAGAGTATTTCATCAAATCACACAGAGGATAGCTATACAAGGCTCATAAGACTGAGTACTTCTCTAAAACTTAAACCCTCATTATTTTAATTTTTACTTTGTTCTTCAATGAAGTGAAATATTTTTAATATTTATTTGCCATAGGCATTTCTGAATGGAATTACTTATACCTATCCTTTGTGCATTTTCTATCATAATATTTATCTTTTTATAATCAATGTATAAAGTTTTAGCAGATATTAAGAAAAGTGGCCTTTTATCATCTTACAAACAAGGATGAATTCTGTTTATGATCAACTATCTTTGAAAGTTGAAGGAATGAAAATACGTGCTATTCTTTGAAAAAAGACCTAAAAGATATATCAACTATCACGGCCTTGATTTAACAGGAGAAGAACACTGTCCTTGTATGTGTCCTCTCTCCTTGGTGAAATAGGTAAATGCCACTTAGTACCAACCTAGAGAAAAAGGGATGCCATTCAATATATGTTAAATGTAAAATAGAGAAACCACCTTCCTTACTGCTTCTAGATTCTTCCATCTGGATTATTACACCTCCCAGATCAAACTTTTGTATATGCTACAAATCTTTCTCCCCTTTTTGTGATATAATATCCTTTATTTTATATTCTCTGTGCAGGTACCAAATGGTACTAAAATGACACATGTTCTTTTAAATTGACATGCTAATTTCTATGTATTTTTGTACATACAATATAATATTTAGTAAGTATTTATTATTGAATATGATAGTGTACTTTAAACTGTCATTGTGTTTCAAAAATAAGGTTATGGTTAACTCATTTGCTTGAGGGACCATCCTGCAAGTGCCCAGAACTGTGCGTTAGCTTTCTGATTGGAATGAATTCCGTTTGCTTCTTATTCAACCCTTGTCCACGGTCCCTGCGCCCAGAAGATCTGTCCTCGGCACTCAGACAATTTCGGGCCCTTCAAAGTAGCTAATTCTTCAGCTCTTTCAAATCTTTTATTTTTTTGTAAAATATTTTGAACATATTTGATTATGTTCTTAATTCTATTCCCAGCATTTATTACAATCTATTTCTCTCTTTTTAACAAGCATATCTCTCATTTCTTTTAACATATTTATAAACTATGTTAAACAAAATGTCCCTTTGTGAGATGTGACAATTTACATTTTATCAGAAAGGGATTAAAGGCCAGCCAAATGGCTCAGTGGATTAAAGTGTCTGCAAGCAGGCACAGGGGCCAGGGGTTTGATCCCCAGGCATGCCATGCTGGTTTCGCTCTAAAGCCATGCTGAGATGGCCATTGAGACTGGGGATGGTGGTGGCCCATGCCTGTAATCCCAGCTCTTGGGAGGCTGTAAACAGGTGGATCACTATGAGTCCAATCTAGCAGTGAGACCCTGAACACCCTGTAGACCTTACCCTAAAATACAAAAAAAAAAAAAAAAAAAAAAAAAAAAAAAAAAAGAAAAGTAGAAAGAAAGACACTAATATCTTAAGTCTTCTTTTAAGCATAAAGCTTGGAACATTGTCTTGTATAAAACAATTTTTAATTGTTTTTTCTTTTTTTAAGCGTATTATTTATTTGTTCTTAATTTTAAAGAGAAAAAAATAAAAATAATAATGAAACAGAGTGTCCAAACAGATTAGTAGGGAGTTACAGTAATCAACACATTGCATATTGTTGTCTTCATGGTAGTGATTCCAGGTAGAAGACATAGGCATGGCATCTGGTCTACACAATGCTAGTGCAAACCTTTCCTTTTAATGAACTAAGAGAAACTAGCTGTGTAACTCTCTTAACTATTTTACGTATAGATATATTGTTTCTTTTTCTCTTAGTGCATGCCAAATCTTACTGAAACAGAATTGGAACTTCGTTGCTGAACTGCTCAGCCAGGGGCATTCTTAGACTGGCTGGAGCCTTTGGGGGATTATTTCTTAATTCAAATCTCGTTGTGTGCTTTGTGCTCAGAAGAGGCAAAACCTTGTGCTCTGCCACACTTTACTGCTCAGTGATGATTCAGGGTTGGCTCCTCATTAATATGCATAGAATAGGCAAAGAGTCTTAAAAATACTTACACATTCACAATCCGTTTCGTGGTTGTCTCTTTTGTATCTCTAAAAAATCTTTCTCAAATTCTGCCGTATTTCCCAGGACACTTACTTGGTATCTAACATTTTCGCATTAGGCAAGCTTTCTTTTGGTGTTAGAATATCTCCAGTTGAAACAATCCATAGTTACCACTGAAATCTGAGAGCCGTGAAAAGGAGCAGCGTGGATGCGTTGTCTGTCTATCTGGAATCACGAATGTATGCCACACTGTCTTTGTGATGCCCACACACCGTTCTGCTTTGAAGTCCTTTGTGAGAGACCCAAGCTTTGTAGATAATACAGGCTCCAAATCAAATGTCAGCTAGTCAGTCTTACAGGAAACGACATAATCTTTCTGAATATTTTCTTTATTATCTTTAAAGTGAATGAAACAATCATTAATACATAAAGATGGTAGAAGTTATAAAATTATAAAAGAGTGCTAATTTCTTGGCCACACAGAGGTATTTAATAAAAGTCAGCTATCACTATTTTCTCTGGGATAAATATAATTCATACTAAGACATTTGCAACCATTAAAAGCACATATAATCTAAGTTTGTCACTATTCTATTAATCATATAATGCAGTGGTACTTCAGGTCATGAACCTAATTCTTTCCACGATTCTGGTCACAAACTAAATTCATTATAAACCGAATCAAATTCAGTGGTTGGGCTCAGTGTTGACTTTATGGGGAAATTTGATTCAGTTCTTAACCAGGACTGTGATACCACCGCATCTAATCCCTTCAAGTGACAGGAGATAAAATTTTATTAAAATGTTTTCCTAAAATTTGAACTACATTGCTAAACTTGAGGAAAACTGCATAAATACCATGTGTACCATATCTCAAAATTCCTGTTTTTAGCTGAATAATGTAAAAGAAATTGCATCTAAAAGTCCCTTAAACATGAAATTTCTTTCTGAATTGTCAGCTACTAAATTTCTTCAGTCTGCTCCCGAATGTTGGCACAGCACCAAAGTTTCATCCTAATGTGGATCCTAACAAAATACCTGAGAAACACAAGTCAAAAAAACTGGGGACAGCGGGGTGTGGTGGTGCACACCTGTAATCCCAGCGCTTGGGAAGCTGAGGCAGGAGGATTGGTGCAAGTTCGAGATCAGCCTGGGCTATAAAAGTGAGCTCAAGGCCAGCCTGAAATGCATAGCGAGACCCTGTCTCAAAAAGAAAAGAAAAAAGAAAAAAAAAGGAACCACTATTGTCTTCTATTAAACATTTTAAACAAAGCCAAAAGTTTGGACACTGTAACTTAAACTATTTCCAGTGGCTATGGCTTCTATCTATATAAGATGTCCCCCACCCCACCCCAAGCTTCACATGCACAGTTGTAAGGCTTTTGGAGGCGGCTTGATCTAGGATGTGTGAACCCGGATTGAGGGTGTATGAGAGCTACATCAGCTCACTGATTGGTTTATCATAGTGGGCGTGGATAATGGGAAGACCCACCAATAGGCTTGCAGCCTGGGCGGGATAAAAGGGCTGCTGCTGCCTCGGGCCTGCCCAGCCATGAACTGCCCCTCCTCTGCCAGGCCCTTCTGCTCTGCTATGGAGCCTTGGCAGCAGCCAGCCATGGATGGAAACTTCCTCAAACTAGGAGCTGAAATGGACCTCTTGTCTCGTAACTTTGTGTGTTGGGTATTTTGTCCCCCGTAATAAGAAAAGTAATGAAGAAAAGCAAAAACGTGTAGACTTTCTACAAAAAATGAGACGTGGCATGAATCACTACCCCCAGGGCCCTTCCCCATGCCTTATCAAATCTATCAGAAGATATTTGGTATCAATTCCTTGACATAGTCCACTGCTATGTAACAAATGTTACTAATGAATCTGTTGCTACTATTGTCAATCACAGAGGTCAGAAAAATAAAGCACATTCTAAAAATGATGAAAATGTTTAAAAGAAGACAACAGTGGTTCTTTTTTTTTTTTTTTTTTTTTTTTTTGTCTTTTTGAGACAAGGTCTCACTATGCCGCTCAGGCTGGCCTTGAGCTCATTTTTGTAGCCAGGCTGGTCTCAAACTCGCACTGATCCTCCTGCCTCAGCCTCCCAAGTGCTGGAATTACAGGTGTGCACCACCATGCCTGGCCTAACAGTGGTTCTAAAAACAAAATTAAACCACTTTCTATGCTACAGAAGAGGATGGAATTTTAAGTGTTCATTCAGTGTAGACCAGCAGAAGGAAAAAAAAAAAAAAAAAAAAAAAACTAGAAAGGCGGATGTGTCTAACTCTAAAAAGAGAAATCACAGCATGAGAAAGCCTTGTACATAAGACTCTTCTGTACTGAATAATTTCACAAAATGAAATTAAATACATATAACTTTG
>PVJA010022235.1:0-34497 GCA_004027025.1 Myocastor coypus
AGAAGAGAAGAGAAGAGAAGAGAAGAGAAGAGAAGAGAAGAGAAGAGAAGAGAAGAAAAAAGGAAAGGACTCAGGGATGTGGCCCAGTGCAAATGTACTGAATTCAGTCACCAGGAATTGAGGTTTGGGAGTAAGTGATTCCCAGTACTGGAAAAAAAATTGTAAAATGGTAAAACAGAAACCACTGAGGTTCTGCTCCAGTGTAATTTCACTGACCCAAGATAACTTAAAATTATCAGAATCAAGGTCCACAGCAAAGTTTTTGATAACTAGTGCTTTAAAACACTATAAAGAAAAAAAATAACCACAGGCCAGGCAGATAGCTCAGCGGACTAAAGTGCCCGCTTAGAAAGAGCACAGGGGCTGGGGTTTGATCCCTGGCACCACAAACCCTGCAGATCCCACCCCTGGAGCATGCTGAGATGGGGATTGAGACTAGACATGGTGGTGCAGGGCTGTAATTCCAGCTTTTGGGAGGCTGAAAATAGCTTAATCACTAATGAGTCCGATCTATGTGGTGAGACCCTATACTAAATACAAATAATAATAATAATAACTGATACCAGTGAAGAATTACTGAAAGACACTGCTTAATGCCATTAACCTCTTCCTGTACGCCTAGTGATCATGCCTGGTGCTCACTGACCTTACACTCACTTATGAGGATTTTTGAAGTTGAAGGCCTAACTTTCCATTCTCAGGAAAAGAAGTAAATTTGCTTTTATCAAGTATCATGGAACAACACCACTGGAGAACTGTATTAAACCACACAAGAGATTAAGGCTCTCAGACCCACTACACTGCCTGGATTTGGTTAAAGTCTGCATGCTAGCCACTCTGGGATGCAGTGTCTCTGGAACATGATTTTGAGGCCTTATAGCTCATACTGAGAAAACCTTCCCTGCACATTCTGAGTGTGCAGGCAATGAGTTCCAATTCATCACTCACCCTGGGGATAGTCTTCTTGGGTTTCAGGTTAGTTTGGAGAGGGTCCACTATGGGGCAACCTATTTGGGTGAACCAGGTCCTCTCCACAAGGGACTTCTGAATCAGACTGTAGTTGCTGATACACTGTGTCAACTTAAGAAGTTTAGAAGTTTAATTAAGTGACTCAGCAGAGCCAGGGCTGTAAACATCCTCATCCCAGGCAAGAGGAGGGCATTGACATTTCGTAGTTCTTCACTCCCTCCCTATTTGTGGAGGCCCCTCCCTAGAGTGACTCCCCTCTTAAAGGATATAAAAGGGAGACTGCCAAGCAGGGTCCATTTAATCAATAAACTGTACAAGTATCATTTCCTATGTAAGGTGTAAGAAAGCTAAGAAATACTATGGAGAATCCTCTTTATTCTAAACTGGAAGCACCTTTCATGAATACCATTACTTTAATCTTCTTTTAACAACCTACCCATAATCTTGCTTTTGGATATATGTTCAAGAACCCATCTAGGTAGCCGCTTTGCCTGATCATAAGACAGAGCATGATTAGTGTAACACCGAGTTTCTGTGCCAGT
The DNA here is from genome assembly GCA_004027025.1 of Myocastor coypus. Classification (NCBI taxonomy): domain Eukaryota; kingdom Metazoa; phylum Chordata; class Mammalia; order Rodentia; family Myocastoridae; genus Myocastor; species Myocastor coypus. The sequence continues at coordinate 1,512 of PVJA010022235.1, forward strand.
TAAAGGAAATCCAAATTGTTCCAAGACAGCCTTTTCTTCAGATTCTGCAATGAAAAAAGAAAGGAGAAGGGGGGACAATAACAAATAATTAGTGACTCTTATTGAAAGCCAAAGACATAAGCAAGGGGTGAGATTTATAAAAAATGAGCTCAAACGTCTAATCAACCAAGAGATCTTATTTTTTCAGTTAGTTATTAATTTATTATTATTTATTCGTTTACTAAGTTAAAGTCCAAAAAAGCACTGGTTTTACCTGTAGCTGGCAGTACAGGTACATCACAAAAAAGTACAGTTACTACATTTTTTAAATAAGAACCTGGCTAAAGGTGTAACTCAGTGAAGGTATGTGCACCAGGCCCTGGATTCAACTTCCAGCACCAAAAATAAATAAGAACCAGATCCTTTGATCCTGCCAGGTGTGCTGGCCCAATTGTCTGTAATCCCAGCACTCCTGGGAAGCTGAGGCAGGGTAATTTCAAATACAAGTCCAGCCTGGGCAACTTAGTAAGATCCAGTCTCAAAATCATAAAGATGAAATTAAAAGGACTGGCAATGTTGCTCAGTATAAACACCCTGGCCTCAATCCCCAGTACAGAAATAAAATAACGACATAGAAATAAGGACTTAATTTTACTTTCCTTTCACATTTCCAAGTCTCTGACCCACACAAAAAACTTCTATAAAAGCAACACAGTGAAAACATTACTCAACCTTAGGCACTGATGGGATGGACTGGATGAAAACCTACAAGCTTAGGGTTTAAGTCTGAGTGCAGGGACAAACACAGTCTTAGCCTAAATTTTTCAAAAGATCATCACTGGCAGACCTCAAGGCTCTAGCACTGAAGCACTGAGATGTGCGCTGCGGTAAAACAGTGAAAGTGATACTGTTGGTGGGAGTTGTGGCACTCGCCTGTAATCCTAGTACTGGGCAGGCCGAGACAGGAGGATCGCTACAGATACAAGGTTCGAGACCAGCCTGGGTCACATAGTGAGTATACGGGCAGTCAGAACTACATAGCGACACCCTGTCTAAAAAATGAACACAGAAACAATGTGGTACTGGTTTTCCCAGCAGGCAGAACCAGGAACACAGGGAAAAGCGGGGCAGTTTCGAGGTAATCATCTCCGGATGCTTTCTCCAGTTTGCAACCCCACAGCAGCTCTCCGGTTCAAGCAAGTAATGTAGCACGTCCAGGGAACGACCGTGCGCTCGCTTTTGCGGTCCAGAGCAAGCCCTCCTGCCCCGTAACCGAAGATTCACAGTCCGAAGAGGAGTTGCCAGGATTCTTCATCGGAACGAATTCGACTCCTCTCGCGTTCGCGGCTCCTTCGCGCACGCTCAGCAAACGCCAGTCCGCACCACCGGCTGCCTCGGGGCGGCTCGGGCACTGTCTGGTAAGGGACGGGGCGAACGGCCTTGCGGAGACTCGGTCAACAGCATCACTCCGGGGCCGCGGCTGAGGAGCGCGGGGTCGCAGCGACCCAAAAACCACTTACCATCTGCCGCTTCCGCGTCCCGGCTCCGGAAGAACTGTAGGGCCATCAGCCCCGTTCCCGCGACGCCCACTACAGCCCCGGACACAAAGCCACTCAGAAAACGCCGGGAGCCTCGAAGGCGAAAAGCAAAATTCTTCGTGGCCATCGCTCTCCAAGAACCGGACTTCTACCACGGCGCATGCGCGCACTGAGTTTTGGTGCTTTAAGACCAATAGCCAGAACCCTGACACGCATGCGCAGCCTGAAGCGCGAGGGGTAGTTTCGAGTCCCTCCCGCGCCCTCCCAAGCCTAACGCGCCCCCTAGTGATAAATTCGGAGGACCAGGTGCTCCCCGCACACTCACTGCTGGTCCGCTAGGCCAAAAGTTGAGCGAGACGATGACATCTTGAGAACCAATATGATCTTTGAGGTGAGTTAACACGGCCATATGGTCCACTAAGGCCCCCAGAGCAGAGATTCCAAGTCACATCCGACTCCAAAACTGTGTGCTTTGCTAGGATGGAACCTCTTCACGCTGAACACGTATGCCTGCCCCTTTTAAAAATATTTTTCGCACATTCATCTTTTATGCAGCCACGTACCAAATGCCCTTTAGTAATGTTAACAGATTTTTAGCACTGTCATTTGGATCTTCTAGATACACAATTATATCAGCAAAAAAATGAACTTGTTTTCCAGTATCCATACTGATTTAGCATCTTAATTACTTTCACCTAATCTTTTTTTTTTTTTTTAATCAGCCTGACCTGGGGGTGGGGCTGGCGCAGCATGTGGTACCGGGGATTGAACCTCGGTCCCTGAGGTTGACTTAAGCTTTCCTAAGCAGGTGCATTAGAGCACTGAACCATCTGGCCAGCCCCTCATCTAATTTTCAAAGCAGCATTATATTCTGTTCCAGACTGTAGAGCTAGCTTTAGCATTTATGATTAAATGTTGATTTAATGATCAATCATATTCAAGCCACTTTTCTTTAAATTGCTAATACTTTTTCAGTATAGTGTGATATATTTTAAAAACCTTCATTTTGAAATTTTTAATTTTTTAAAAAAAGTAATACAGCGTCTCACTACACAGATCAGCTTCATGACTGTCCTGTATTCAGCCTCCCAAGCACTGGGATTATAGGCATGTGCCACCACTGCCAGTCTAATCACCATCTCAGTGAGCCCCAAGGGCAAGGCTGGCAGGGCCGCCAGAGCCAGCAGAGCACAACACAATCGAACCTGGTCCCTGTGTCTGCCAAGGAAGGCGCTGAGCTACCTGGCCAGTCCTATTTAGACTTTCAGGAAATTGTAGATTCTTTAGATGTCCCAAATGTTTACTTTTGCTATAACATTCTACATATGTGTGTGTGTGTGTGTGTGTGTGTGTGTGTGTGTGTATACTAAAATATTTGGAAATTCCTTGCCTTTGACCTCTATTTATATTTGCTAAAAATAAGGCTATTTTCTTCAATAATCATAGTATAACTATCAACAAAAATATTAAAAAATTTTTGAGACAGGGCACATCTGTGCCACAGGCATGCCCAGGCACTACGCTTCAAAGTCACCCTGCATAGTCACAACATTAAAACTAGCTTTGCACGTCCTAGAATTTCTTAGCAAGACTCCCTGGTGGCTCAAAATCGTGGATCAGAGTTGAATTCTCCCTCACCTACTTGGGTGCGTTGTTTTACCTTTCTGGGCTTGTTTCTTCTTTTAAGTGAGACTGATAATATTTAGACAATGGACTTCTGTAAATACAAGCCATTTTATTAAGCCACTGTCTTTCTTTGCCTAAAGTCCAGTCTGCTGAATGCCTGTGACAAAAGAAGGACATGCAAGGATAATCAAATAATGTTTAACTTTTTTAAAAAAATCTTATTAAAGACATTGTCAAGAATGATGGGATGAGTCTAGGCATGGTGGCACACCCCTGTAATCCCAGCATTTGGGAGGCAGGAAACAGGAGGATCACTATGAGTCAGAGCTGCTAGTGAGACACTTACACACACACAAAAGAATGATGGGATATGTGTTGTAAGTGTGGATGGAGGGGTATTTTGAATGGGTTTAATGTCTTACTGTAATAAATTTCAAATATTCACTGTATTTTTCATCATCCTTCATTGACCAACTATTTACACAATTTTTATAAAAATCATTATGGCTTTTAAATAAGACATGTTGGGGGACAACCTACTCAGGCCCCCATCCTGTCCCTCTTTGGGACAAGAGCTTTCTTAACCCCAATAAATACATTCCGTTTATATAAAAAAATAAAAATAAAAATGAGTAAGATGTGTCATCAACTTTATGCACTGGCTCTGGCACCATGAGTGGCTTCTGCCACTGACCATGCAAATTGAACATTTTGAACTGAGATAGCCACAGAGCACAAGAGACACAAAAGAGGACTGTCAAAACTGCTTCAGAAAGTCCCAAGAACAACAGTGTGTTTGAAGCAAGGGGGATGATATAGTTTGTGTCTATGACATCCCCCCAAAGCCTCAGGCAGTCAGGAGGAAGGGCTTCAGAGGTGGCAGAATCTAGTGTTTGTGATTGGTTCACTGTCTGGTTCAGGGCCTGGGGGTGTAAGCACTACACCCACCTACCACAAGCAGCCTACATATAAGGAAGAGAAAAAGGGTTCCTCTTCCCTCTTCTACTCTGCTTCCCCAGTTTTCCACTTCCACTGTCACCCCTCTGCCATGTGCCACCCTGCCTTGGAGCCAAGTAATTATCAACTGAAACCTCCACAACCATGAGCTAAATAAACCTTCCCTTCCTTAATTTGGGGCACTGAGTATTTTGTCTCAGCAATGACAGAAAAAAATAAAGATGGGAGTATTTTTTAAGTGGCATTAATGGTCATGTGTTTTACTATACTAACATTCCTTAAAACTTCCACTTTAGCACATATATTTCATCAACTCCCACCCATAAATGTCTCCTTCATTTTGCAGCATAATCTCTAGCTTTCCATGTGTATTTAGTTCTACTTCTTAGCAATTAGAAAAACTCAGTCTCTATTTCTCAGCAATTCTTTTTACCTAGATGGTCACTCAGCAGGAGACCATTTCTAACCATCAACTGAAGAAGTGTCTAGATGGTTTTCACCACCTCAGAAAGAGGCTACCCCTTCCCTAGGGCAATCTTTTATGCACTTATGTGATATAATCCTGAGTCTGGATTGAGCTATGTAAATCAGAGTCCTTTCTAGCAATTCTGGATCCAGTGCTCTCAAGGCAGCAAAACTGGCACTTACTGGATTTGTTTCCCACTTGTTTCCCACTAAGGAGACAAATGAGCAGATGTACTTGGACCTCAAGTGCAGTGTTCCTTACTAATTACCAAAGATAGAGATAGCAGATGATATTTCCCCTGCCCTAGGAAACAACAATGGATCCCACTTGGCCCTAAGAATTGGAAGGGCTGCTTGACTTTGGTAGTGAAACCAGCTTTGGGCCTTTTTGCCTCCTATAAAATGAATACACTGGGCCAGTTTAAAAACTAACCAGGGTGCTACACGGTGGTGCCTAAGCCTTAAGAGATGGGAGGACAAGTCAAATGGCCTAAGCCCTCTTCTACCTGCACACGCACTCAGACACACTTGCTTTTTCTAAACCTATCTTCTGTGTCAAACTCTTGGTAAAAGAGTATCTTTGCTAAGGAAAAAATATGAGCAAATGAGTCTCAGGGGCCAATGTTCCGGCTTTTTTTTTTTTTTAATAATTTTTTAAGAATTTTTTATTTTATTTATTTATTTTTTCTTGTTTCAGAACCTTTGTTTGTTTATTCACTCATTTTTATGGCCCGCTCAGCCCCACCCCCCCAGGGCAGGCAGGGCTGGTGCAGCATATGGTGCTGGGGATCAAACCGCAGTCCCTGAAGCCGCCCAAGCTTTCCCAAGCAGGCGCTTTAGACCACTGAGCCATCACACTGGGCCCATTTCGGCTTTTAAAGCTCCAAGATTTTCTACTAAAAATATCCACCTTTTAGGGCCAGCGAGGTAGCTCAGCAGACTAAATGCCTGCTGAGGACTGGGGTTTGATTCCCCAGCATATGCCAGGCCAGTCCCACCCCCAGGCATGCTAGGCCAGCCATGAGACCGGGTGTGGTGGCGTATGCCTGTAATCCCAGGACTGGGGAGGCTGAAAACAGAAGGATCAATACCAGTCTGAGCTGCATAGTGAGACCCTGTACCAAATAAATAAAAATATCTACCTTTTGCTTTCCTCTCCTTCTCTATGCTCATTTGATGTACTGATAAATAAGAAATAAACTTTCTAAATCTGAAACAACAAAATGGACCACAGGTTTGGACAGCTGGTCCCTAAATAAAGAGCATCGAAATCAAAATTTCTTCAGGAGTTTCAAGCAGAGTCTCATACTAAAGGCTAAATTAAAGGAATACATGAAACTTGGCAAAAGGAAGATTCAGATTATGTTTCTCTAATTAGGCAACTAATAGTCTTAGGCTCCTAACTTTCTGCATGAGCAATCAGGTGATTTCTGAGGCTTTCCTGTTTTCTTGATTAAATAGTAGTGACCATCATTTTTTTTTTTTTTCCTGTTTTTGGTTTTTGATTTTTGCAGTACTGGGATTGAACTTAGGACCTTGCTCTTGCCAGGCCAGGGGCTTGTTCCACTGAGCTATCTCCCTGGCCCCTAGGAACCATGTTTTGCCTTGTGAGATTAAGTCAAAGTCTTCTAAATATTAGACTAGGCTTGCTAAATCAAGGTCTAGATTGGGGCCTTATAACCAAGTTTAGTATCTCAGGAAGTGACCCCAGTACTCAACCATCTGAAAATGGCAAAGCTTGTATTCTGCAGGTTCTCTATACAACTTATTTTTAAGGCTTTTCTATTTCACTTATAAAAATATCACTTACGGTTGTTTGCAAAGTATAGGAATATTGAGAACGTAGGCTCTTAGGAGATTTGGAAAACACCTCTGTCCTGATGGAACTTCACCCAGAGTCCCAGAATGATCCATCTAGCAGACTCGAATGGCATCTCTATGGAAGCCCTGGCCTCTGGATGGCAGAAACGGAGAGCTGTGCTGGCTCCGCCCACAGGCGACAGTAGAGCAGCCCTCTGCTATCTACAACAGTTTGTCTGCATACCAACCAGAAACTGACAGGCTACTCCAGCCAGCCCCATAAACAGGCAAACTATGTATCTTTCAAATGCCAATGAAACAAAATTTCAGTCCACTACCATGTGATTAACAGAAACAACCAAGTTGTTTTATTATGATTATTTTATTTTCATGTACAAAAAGATAAAACCTGAAATAGTTCTAGATTTTTCCTATCTGTTGGGATGTGGCTGCTTCACACGAGGGGGGGTGCTACATTCACATCGGTTTGAGGACCCAGTGCAGAGTTTAAGCAGCAAAACCCCAACTTAGCGGATCTAATTTCAAACTTGACACTCATTTTTAAAATTACCACAGTAAAAAGGAACAAAGACCTACTGCAAATAAATGAACTATGATACAATGTTCTTTCCAAAATGTTTTTCATTTTGCAACTGTAATTACATAGACTTCTGCTTCAGACCATTTTAGAGGAGTGTGTGTGTGCATGCACACGCACGCACGTGCGTACATGCGTGTATAGTACATATATAAATCAGCACACTTTTTAAATCCAGATAGAGTAACAGCACAAGCTTAACTCTGTATGTGTATATATATATATATATATATATATATATATATATATATATATGTATATATTTTCAAACAGGATACTTTAGTATAACTTTTGTTAATTCAGTAGTACAAGCTATTTCTGTCCTACAAAATTTTTATTTTATAGCTACAAGGGTGAAACGTGACCTACTACATTTATATCTCACATATTCTGGTATACAGACAGTACTTATTGATTTTGATCCAAAAACTAAGGGTCTTTAGTTTTATCACTTGCAAGAGCTTCCTCACTTCTATAGCCTTAAATCATATACTAGTCACAATTCCAGAGTTTGTGGTTACTCCTCATTTTAAACTGTGAGAAACAGGTGAATCAAAACTTTTAATTACAATTTGTATGTACAAGTTAGATAACACAACTCAGTAAGACAGCTACCCATCCTAGGCCCAACACACATTCTCCACTAAGTCAGACAAGTCTTAGGGTTTCCTTCTTTTCCTTACAAATAATGTACAAAGATAGAAGTAGCTGGTACAACTTAGAGATAAGATGTTAATTAAAAGGTGACATTTTCTGCTGATTCAAAACTGTTCCTGTAAATTTTAGACTCTGCCCTATTAACTTAATGTCTACCACACGCAGAAAGCTCTTTCACAAGCACTGACATCAATGCGATGCAAGTTAAATTTGCAGTACTGTACAGTCATTCAGATTCAAGGACAAATGTGGAAAAGAGTAACAGGTGAGAACTTTGGCCTTTGCAATTACCATTAAGATCTTGTCAAATTCATAAGCAGATTCTTTTGTACAGTTGAAAAATGGCAGTATGTTAGTTTGTGGTGTGGAACTGAAATTAGAAACATGTTTCTCATCTGTGGTAACCCTCTCCTTCAATTCTCAAGTACTACTCAGTTTTCACTGTGTTTTTACAGAATTCTAGAAAAAAAAAAAAAAATGAGGGGAAAAAGTCACTGTCATTTTAACAACTGTTCCCCCTCACTGGTGATCTTAGCATTTCAAATGGGGTCTCCTAAAGAATCTCTAACAATTGGTTGCTACCAGATGGCCTCTGGCAATTTCAACACTTCTCAAATTAAAACTCAGATGTTACCTAGTCTTTCCTGCTCTCATCTTTGTCATTGTTGGTAAATTTTGAATGATTGCATTTTCCCTTATGGATAAATTATTTGGCTAAACATACACTTAACTTGTGGCAGTGCTCTGAGAAAACCCCGCTTGGGCTAAAGGGACTGAAGTCAACAGTCTACTGAACAGGACAAAGCCCAAAACCTCTGAAGGTTGAGCCAGGGCCTGCTGGGAACACACTGTCCACAGTCAGGAAGACAGCAGAACAGCTTATACAGGCAGCTCACATGCCATCTACACCCCAGAGACAAAAATTCAGGTGTGACTGCTGGTTCATTAAGCTTTTTGAACCAGTAGAAAAGGCTCTTGAAGAAAAAAAAAATAAAAAAAATAAATATATACATATATACACACATATATACACACACACATATATGTATGTATATATATATATATATACATATATATATATACTTATTTATTTAAAATATATCATAATGACAAACAGCCACATCCCACAAAGCCTGATTTCACAGCAACATATGCTATAGATATCTTCCCAAAATGCACTGTGGTGGATGGTGAGTTTTTATCCTGCCATTCAAAGGAATGTTCTACATTTGCACTTTAGCAACTAGAAATGTGTTGTAAAGATGTCATCTTTGGAACTAATTTGCATGTAAGACCAGCCAGTCAAGTTATTTTGCCTCTTCAGGCAAGTGCGAGAATACTGAAAACAGCAGAACTCTGAGGAACACAGGAAGCACAGCTTAGGTGAGACTACATGGCAAGCCTGCACAGCACTAGGATACACTCCTGTGTCAGTCCTTGGAAGAGTTCTGCTTTGAAACAAGTGCCTCCACAAGGCAGGGTTCCTGCACATGTATGTTAAGTCTGCAGTATCAAGAGGACCCGGATGGTGACACTGTTCAACATAAGGTCTGAGGTAAGTGGTTCTTAAAATACCTGGATCACAGAAATGTATCCAGTAATTAGAGCTGGAAAAAAAGAAAGAGGGTAAGGGGGATGGGGCTAAAAAAAAGACACACAGGAAAAAAGCTTACAGCAGTTGCTTTTGGGGGAAGTGGGTGACAAAAACAAAGGCACAACAGAATTACATTCCAAGACAAGTGGCTGGAGTGCAAGAAATGTTCTTTTATGGGGAACAGAAAAAAGAGTGATAGGTTGATTACTGGAGTGCTAGATCCAAGACTAGGTTGATTCACGGAGTGCTAGACCTAGAACTAAGTTTATTTCCATTATAAAAGGGCTGAAATGTAAAACTATACTCCCAAGCAGAATGCACAGAAAGCACAGCTGTTTTAAAATAACATAAAAGAACCTCTTAGCAAAACTACATCCAGTGTCCCTGTGAAAGCCACAGTCTTAGGCCAGCAGGCAGGATGTGCAGGACAGGACTTCACCTTAGACTCTGAGAGTACTACAGTTCAGCTTAATTATTCACTTCCCCTTCCCCCTCAGAAGTCCCCCCTAATATCCATCTACCTGAAAACAAAAAGGCTAAAGTGAAGACTGCCTCCCACACAATGGCAGTGACAATGACCTTTGTGGGAACCTCTGTGGACATGTGAAGGGTTTCCTCTGTCTGGGCAGCAAGCAAGCCCAGTTGCGCCAATATCCAAATTGGAGCTGACCACAGAAGACACCATGTGCCTGGCAGTTCTTTAATTAACTGGACCATTGTGTCTAGCTGGCCCTCTCTGCGGTTCTGAAGAATTACTCAACTGGAAAATCTGGTCTTAGAGTTCAATTTGGTGGAACTCAAAACACCAGATCCTCATTTCAAAGATTTTATAACGTAAATCATATTTCTTCCAGTCCTGTCCTGCCCCAATCTGTACCCTACACAGTGTGTTCCTCTCAAACACCCTTATGTGCTTATATTCTGTGATAGGCACCTACAAATGAAGTGTTAATCTCAGAATCCTTCATTCAAAAGGAAACCTCAGGAGGAAGCACTAATTTCAAATGCACTGCAGACCCACTCCCTCTCCCAACCCTTTTCTTTCCAATCCAAAAGGAGTCAAATTGAAGCACTGCCCCAAGTGGAGTCTGGGCCAAAGAAGACCTAGACAGTGAATGCGGGCTGCCAGTGTATACAAGAGTCTATGTGAGTGCTAACAGTTCCACACCACTCATGCTCCAGTGTTCAGTTATCTCGAAAGGTAAAGCTCATCAGCTCTGATTACAAAAGCATTCTTATTCAAACTCACTAGGCTTTATAAAAATAATCTGTGGTATAAAACAATCTCCACACTGTGTAGAAGAAATCTGTCAGGTGATATAACTAAATATATATATGTAGACCTATAGATTTTTAAAGTAAAATTTCAAGTGTTGTGTCTCTATTATATAACCTATTCTTTTATTTACAAGACTATCTAACAACATCAATCATCAATACAAACATAACTAAGAAAGTCAGCAAATGGGCCCATACCCAACAAACAGTGCAAGTTTCCAAAATTCAAGACACAATTTACTCATTCACAAAAATCCATCCTCATTGGCCTGAAAAACTGATGGATCACATTTTTTGTAACTGCTTAGTTGAAAAACCTAAATTCTGCAAATGAATGTAACACTTTTCTGCAGGCATCCAATTCACACTACATACATCCATATGGCCTTGTTATGTATTTCTTTAGGGCCCATGGATGGCTTACGATAGTTCTTAGAACTGCCTACACCTGAAATCAGTGTGTATGAATCTATACCGTGACATCACAGTGGGCTGTCATCATTAAACGCTCTAAAAGATTCACCATCACTGACCTAGACAATACAACACTGCCCAAGAGGAAAAAAGGTCAGTGGAGAGCCTATTACCATACTATAGGTATTTGAAGAATATGCATGTTAATTCTTCAGCAGAAACTACTTGTTAAGTCTATGTGCTGCCACTGAGTTAAGGAAGCCATCATTGGTTTTGGTACTACAGGGATACAGGGAGTACCACATTCTTTCATACCTGGAGGATTATGTCATGAAAATGTTAAACCCCAAGACAAACTTAAATGGTGATGAATTCTTTAAATGCAAATTTTCACGCAAGGTTGGGTGTGACTGGTGCATTCCTATAATCCCAGCACCCTGAAAGGCTAAGACAGGAAAATCTCGAATTTGAGCCTAGCTTGAACAGTTTAGCCATTGAAGTGAAATCCTGCCTCAAGTTGCAAACTTAAAAAAAAAAAAAAGCCGGGCGTGGTGGCGCACGCCTGTAATCCCAGCACTCGGGAGGCTGAGGCAGGAGGATTGATGCGAGTTCGAGACCAGCCTGGGCTACAAAAGTGAGCTCAGGACCAGCCTCAACTGCATAGTGAGACCCTGTCTTAAAAAGACAAAAAAATAAATAAATAAATAAAAATTAAATAAATAAATAAATAAAAAAATTAAAAAAAAAAAAAAAAAAAAAGGAAGAAGAAGAAGAACTGAGGTTGAAGCTCAGCATAAAGGTCCTGGGTTTAATTCCCAGTACTTGGTGATGGTTGTTTAGGGTGTGGAGGGAGCTCCTTCATCCAAACCAAAGTTTATAATGAACTCCAAGAGGATAAAAAATAGGAACATTCAAAATATCCCTCTAAATAATTTGGACTTTCCCATGTTGCGAGTTTGATGGGATTCTTCTTCTAATTCTCCTTTTGAGACACGATCTTGCTTTGTAGGTCAGGCTGGCCTTGAACTTGAAGTGAACCTTTTGCCTCAGCCTCCTGAGTGCTGGGATTATAGGAATGTGTGACCCCACTGGCTCAATGGGCCTTTTGAACTCACAGATTATTTTTTTAAATGTGGTTGGGTTAAGTGCATTAATTTCCAAAGGAGTGTTTTAACTTTTTTCCCCCTACAAAACTAAATTATCTCAAAAAAGTGTCCAAATTTTTTAAAAATCTGGGATACATTCATAGGTATACTGCTAGTTATAAATCAACTACCCAAATCTTACCTAAAGAACCATGTGCATAACCCTTAATGCATTAAATGTTTAATTTTCTCAGAAGATACACAATTCATCCACTGAATTAGTAGGCCTTGAGTCAAGGCATGGTGGTACCTACCAGTAATCCCAGCATTGGGGAGGCTGAAAACAGGAGGAACACTACAAGTCTGATCTGTAGTGAGACCCCTACCAGATACATGAAATAATGAGCCTTTTATCTAAAAGGCAATGTTGACTAAGACTTAAACTCATTCCTCCTGAATATGTTAGCTATTAAGTCTTTTATTAGTTTAGTTTTTCTCACAGCCACTGACCAAGGAAATTGTACCTTAGCAAACTGAGAAGGGGGAAGGGCCACCCTGCCCCTCCTTTTGTGGCTGCTTCTTCAGGAGGATCACAGTTGATGAGGAGATGTGGGCTGCATCCTGGAAAGGTGAGTCCTAATGCCCAGAGATGCAGCCAGTCCTAGCCCTCTCTGCAAAGGTGTGCCTTTGAAATTCAACAGCCTGATACTGAGACTGAAGATCAAACTGAAATAACTCTTCAAAACTGTTTTTCAATTTAGGTATTTTGCTGGCAAGCCAAGTTCTTTAAGATAATGACTGGGTTTTTAACCTCTGTATACTTCTGCTTACTAGTCATTTAGGGGACAGAAAACCAAGCAGCAAATCCTTTTATTACCAGTAAGTACTTGGGAATTTTACACTACATACTTTTAAAGGGCACAGTTCTGTTGCAAGATAGCCATCTGGTCTTCTCACGCTAGATGGAACAGTCAATTCCCTGCCTTCATGCCTCCAGCACCACGGCACATGACAAACCTTCTCAGCTAGAGCACATGGACATTTGATACATAGCTGGTCTTGCCAAGAGAAAAACCACACACAGAGCCTGGGCCCCAGGACAGAATATCTGAGGATAAGAACATGGCCAAATGAAGAAGGCCACAGAGGAAAACTGCAAGATCATGTCCTACACTGCCTAAATCACCAAGCTCCAAGAGCATTGGCCTAGCCCCTGGGCCAAGCTTCACAGCCTGCAAATGAGAGCCTTCCTTTTGCTGAACATGTGAGGATGAGGTCCTCATCCTCTACAGATGTTCAGGGCTAGGTGACGTCCTTCTCTGTCTGCACTAACACCCTGAAGTACAGACAGGATGAATTCAGAGTTAAAAGCAATTGACACCACTCTGCCTTGCAGCCAAGCATCCTTCTCCCCTGAACATCCCATAAGCACTCTTTGCTTCCTCATGCTACAGACCAATGGGCTCAGAAAAACGCCAGCTCATATCATGGCCCTAGGGTGCTCCAATAACTATGACCATGGGCTTCGCTGTCCACTCATCCCTCAAGGTCACCTGCACAACCCTGGCACAATGGCCCTTACCTGTGTCCTGTGTCCTACTGCCCTGGCTCATCCCTGGATTTCTCTAGCTAGATGTGACTTCACACTGTTATCACAAGTGCTTCCAACTAGAACAGTCTCTGCAGAGAGTCATTCCCTGTCAGGAGTCTGCTTAGCTAGCCAACAGCACAATAGACAGGAAAGAGCAAGAATCCTTGGTCATGTCTCTCTCGCCCTGAATGTGACAACCTCTCACATGGGCAGGGACAGGTCCCAATGCCACTATTCATTCACAGAGCTTGGGGCAATAAAAAAGTAGTTCTCTGAACCTCCAAAATGGATACTGTGAAACACAGAGAAGAGCACAGGCAGAGGCCCTGTGACTCAAGCATTAATTATCATCAATACAAACTAGGGTTCCCCTCAGACAGCACATGACAGCAAACAGACACTTTGGGCAAAGGGGTCCCAAGAGCCACCCGCTATAAGGAAATCACCTGCATTCTAGTCATCAGCAACCATGTATACATCACAGAGCGGCACATTTTACACAACAGCATGAAGAAAGACACAGGCTAAAGCCCCAGAAACAGACATTGACCTTTAATCTCTTCCTTTACCTGGCCCACCAAATAGTACTCCTGGCACTTCACTCTGATGCTTAGGCTCCACAGGGTCACCTCAGTATCTAGGCACAGGGTCAGCAAAGACGGAAGCCACTCAGAGAAAAGGGATCAGGCCAGCCTGCTGTATTGTGGCCTCACTAGAAGGTCCCATGTCATGACTAGCACTCAACAAACCCTCATCCAGGCCATTCACATGAACTCTATGAATCCAACCAGCAGAGATAAGAAAAACCACTCAGAGTGACCTAAAACCAAAGAGAAAGCTGGGGTTTAGTGTTTGGCACTAGGTAAGATTAGTGATCTATTATTCCTGTAGTGAATTATCTAATTTTGTTTGTTCTGAGGAAGAAAAGTATAGATACCCCCACTGCCTGAGAGAAAAGCTAAAGAAAGCAGAATATGGCACTTTTTAATAATTACTTTAAAGCTTCTTAAAGAAATAAGTGGGAAAGAAAAGCAACTGCTGTAAGGCCTGTTTCATAGTTTAAAATTATTCTGAGTGAAAAGACAACATAGCTTACAAAAACAAAAACAAAAAGCCTGTCCCTATAATCATCTGCCAGACTACATTTTGACCCAAGAAGCAAATGTCAAGCTCTGAGGAGAGGAAACTGGCCTCCTCCAGCACGCTGTGCCCCAACTAAGCCGAGATGCCACACGCAGCACACTGAGCAGAAGCAGCCACCTCCATGTACACAGTGCCCCTCACTTTGCTGACCCCATGGACCCCCACGAACCTCTGGGCTGGCAAAGAACAAGGCTCTCCACCCAGATGTGCTCCTCTAGAACCATCTTCCAGACACACCTTGAAGGCAGGTACTGTCCATCTCCTCATGGATACTAACCTACTGAAAGAATTAAACCTCAAATAAAATTAGCTCATGTGGACCTAATGGCCATTCCCACCAAGCTCAGGAATAGTCATTCTGAATACTGACCCTTCAAGTCACAGGGAATATCTGTGCCCCACTCAGCCCCAAAGGAGATCTCCTTAATTCATCCAGGTCAAGCTCTTCCCTCACCCACCAACTTGCCTACCCTAAAGATTCAAGAGATGTGATGTTTTAAATAAAACTCTACAGAAACGAGAAGGAAAAGCCTTCCCAACAAGAGTGATGAATGCCCAGACTCAGCCCAGACAGCTAACCTACTTACAGTCAATGATAATTATTTACAAGAGGGCTTTATCAAACAAAAGTAATACTCCCTAAAAGACACAAATCTGGGGGGGTTTTTCTTACTTTTTTAAAACTTCCTTGTCATAAAAGCCAACTTACATTAAAATATACTTACTACAAGACAACACAACTAACAAAATACATAATAAAACTTATACAAGTAGAAAAAATTCTGAGGTATTTCTGGTTTGAGGTGGTCTGTGGTCGTGAAGTTTTAATTATTTTATTTCTTAAAATTTAAACTTCGGAAGCCACATAGCAAAGCTTATGTGTATATGTGGATGTGGACATTCTGTTTGAAAACAAATTTAGTATGTTCCAAAAAGTAAGAAATTCAAATGTCGAAACAGCAGCATCAGGAACATTCACTAACTAGAGCAAAGTTATGGCAAAATAGAAAGGTTTTTAGAATATGCACCACTTTAAGGGGTCTGGAGAAAGCCACATCCAAGAGCCACAGCACAGCAGGTGGGGCCAGAGCCACAGGGCTCAGAAGACCCCAGAGACACAGGTCTTGGAGGAGCTGGTCAGCTAGCCAGCCCCAGCTATGCAGGGTCCTCATGGGCATTTTGTGAAATGCTCTAAGAGGACAGGGTGTTTCAGTATTTCCTCCATTAAGATATTCATAGAATTGTGTCTTACAAAGAATTTTCACTGAACTATGATTTCTGCCCTTGTTTCATCTTAAAATTTGAACAGAAATAATGCTTCATCCTATGACCATGCCCAAAAGTTATTGGAAAAAAACTGGTTGGAACCTTGAGCTGCCCCTGTGCTCAGACTTTCTCCAAACCCCACACTTGCCATTAATGCTCAGCCCACAAGGTCTTTGCCCTCGATTCTTGGTTACCTGAGAAGTAGCCTCCATAGCAAAGGATGTTGCTCTGCATGTGCCTGAGTCCAGTGTAGTTCTGTTTCAACCCTACCCCACACCTCTTCCCCTTCCAACTCCAATCCAAGCCATTCTTCATCCTCATCCCAGTTCTCTTCAATCAGGACAACACCCGTTAGATCCGTGAAAGATACATCTGCTGTTTCTTACTCACTGCCTAGAAAGGGAGAAACAAAAAATAAAAGGTGGGGAGGTAGGGGAAGGGCGGAAGGGGAAGAGATCCTCTTCTGAGGAAGTTATGTTCTTATGTAACAGTCTTCAAAGTTTCCTCTAGTAGAGTTTGCAGCATTAAGTTTCCTAAGACAGGAGACGGGTTTCTTTGTGTCACAGAGTCTGAGTTAACAAACAAAGAGAGAGTGGGAAAATGAATCCCAAAGGACAGGAGGTGGCTGAGGCTCTTCAGCATGGCGCTGGTTCTGCATTCACAGCTCAGCACCTCAACGCCTGCTGACGTGTCCGCTGTTGGTGATACAGTAGAGCAATATGCTGGTAAAAACTGATCCAATCCAAAAATAATATTAATAATAATAATAATTATTATAATAATAACAAAGTCAAGGTCAAATAGCAGCTGCATTTTATGTGTTTGTTGGTTTTATAAGTTTTCCAAAACAAAACACTTTTTTTCTTCAGATCCAGAGTCTGGAGAGACACATCCTGGGCTTAGATGCTGGACTCTTTTGGGGGCAGGTCCACATTGGTGACGGAGGTCACCAGAGAGACAAGGCAGTCCGAGGTAGTGCCATTGACCGATCTCCGGATTAGGGATACTCGCTCCTCCACACAGCCCGCAGACAGGCGAGCCTCTGCATCATGGTCCCAGCACTCCTCAATGGTCACACAGAGCTGGGCCAGGCCCTGAACAGTGGGAGAGGACAGGGGAAAGGTAGCCTCATTAGAGCCCCTTGGTGAAGAGGAGCACTGGGGACAGCTCCTCCAGCCCCAACTCACCAGGTGGGACCAGGGCAAGCTGTGGTCATCAAGATGTCTGCCCTCCTGGCAACCACCATTCTAAGCCACCTGTCCCTCCTAGAGCAGACACAGTAATAGTCTAAGCAAATCTTCTGCAAAGCCCAAATAAACAGTAGAATGGTTCAGTCCAAAGTAGAATGGTTCAGTCACACTGTGCACCAGAGGGGGCATCATTCTACCATATACTCCCCATACCCACCCAGAGCTACCTGCCAAGGGTCTAGGAAGTATGACAGCTTCTTGTGTGCCCCACTCCCTTTTGATCTCAGGTTCTTCCTCTACACAAAAGTTCCTTCTTCAATAAAGCTTCTCACCGGATGCTTCAGCCAGTGATCCTTAATGGTAGGCCTCATCTTCTTGTGCACAACCACCTCTTGCAGCTCCTCCAGAGAAGGGTGCTGGCCAATCTCCTCCTCAAAGGGGAGCATATACTCGTCCACAGGTCCTAAGAGGCAAGAAAGCCTAGTGGGATCACCCTAAGGCCTGGAAGCTCCTTAGCCCTAACATGAGATGTCCAAGACCACCATCCCACTCACCATCTGCTGCTTTGCAGCGAGACACTAGCTCCCACAGCACCAGGCCCATAGCATACATGTCAATGCGCAGGAAGGCGTCTCGTTGGAAGTTGATGGCTCCCTCAAGCACCTCAGGGGCCATGTACCGTCTGGTGCCTACCTGCATGAGAACAGAGGAGGACAAGGTCTACAGAGACAGACCAGGCATAAGAAAACACACCACAAGCAAGGAAAATACAGCTTATGTGCACCAGATAGGGGCAGGCTGGTGGATTTCAGGTGGGGTACTAAGGATAGGAAGCCCTGATTCACTGCATTCACAGTAGAGTTACAAATTACATCTGATGATAATTTTATGTAACTATTAGCAAACTGCTACAGCAATGCGAGGAACTACACCAAAGATGTGTATTTTACTGAGACTAAGACTAAAGGGAAAGGCAGCAAGAACACTTAAAAATACCATTGCTGATTGTTTTAGGACAGTTTGCTGGGTTTAATTTTTAGTTACATTTTTTAGATGCCTGGTTTGGATCTCAGTACTCTGCTGTTATTGAGACAGAGTCTCATTAAAATGGCTCAGGCTACCCTCAAACTCAGTGACTGCCCTTGTTTCAGTCTCCTGAGTGTGCCATTATGTCCATCAATCTTCCTATTTTATCATGTTTAACAGTTGTAATTAAACAAGAAACTGAGATTACAAAAATAAGCAGCTAAAAATCCCAAGGGCCCAGGAAAGCATCACTAAGGTCCAGGCCATGATTTCCACATAGGTGCAACAAGAGCCCTGCACTCTGACAGCTCTGGCTTCATGAAGTGACCCTTGCCCCTCACTTCACCAACTAAATTCCAGAGCACCTCCTTGGCCAACCCCTCACTTCCCCACCCACGATTGGTACCTGGCCATGGGTATCCCCTGGCGGTTTCCCTGGCTCAAATCGAACAGCTAGGCCAAAGTCAGCTAGCACAGCTGTGAGGTCACTCTTCAGCAATACATTCTTGCTCTTAAAGTCCCTGTGGAGACAAGTGGGCCCAGATGAAACAGAATAGCATGGCCAATACAGTCATACCTAAATACCACCTTGCTCTCAAGATCCACAGTCTGAGCCCTATGACCACATCTAGGGTGCACTCTGAGCTAGGGTACAGAGGTGAAGCATCTTCAGGAGCCCACACGTGGGTAGGAATTCCCTGTGGCCTTAGGCAGAAGACGTCCACCACAATGCAACCCAAACATTCTCAGAGAGGCTGGGGCAGGTATACTAACGTTTATTTCTAAATCTAATTTATGATATTCAGAATGTGGATGAAAGCAGAAATTTAAAATCAGCTTGCCAAGGACCCCACGCAAGCTACACAGACAGGTGGAACAGGACAATGGTGTTTACACAGCTCCAAGCATACTAAAAGAGCTACTTTGAGTCTTTTAACTCTCCCAGCACTGCCTCAATCTCACTGGAGATTGAGCAATAAACAAAAGGCTTTGATCCACCCTCGCACACATATTGTACATTACTCTTTTTTTTTTTTTTTTTTTTTTCCATTTTGTGTATTTGGTATAGGGTCTCACTATGCAGACTGGATTCATGGTGATTTTCTTGTTTTCAGCACCCCCAGCACTGGAATTACAGGCATACACCACCACACCTGGACTCAGTCACCAGCTCAGCGTGCCCCAGGGGTGGGACCCACCTAGCCTGTGGGACTGAGCCTGGTTCCTACACTTGCCAAGGCAGGCAATTAGTCCAATGAGCTATCTTACCTGCCTTGCATTATTCTTAAATTGAAAAATATGCAAGGGGCAATGTTCAATCTTTTGACTTAAGAAAGTGGCAATTTCATAGCCAACCTACTATATCATTACAGCTTCTTTAGCTCTGAAGTCTAAAATTCAAGGTATCTTGTCCTTCCCCATAAGCATGGAACCAGCATGGAATGAAGATATTGATTATTCACTCAACATCTGCATAATAACGTTCCTTCACCAGTAAGCCAGGGCTAAGGTAAGCTTCTATCTCAGAAAGCAGCACTGAGGATTAGGTAAGTCAGCACTTCTCGAAGTATTTAAAGTATAGTGTGCATTCAGTAAAGCACAATAATGATAAGTTAACACAAGAATTTGTTTTTGTCTCATGGTACCAGGGATTTAACCCATTGGCCCCTTATAGTGACCTACATTGCTAGGTCTACTTTTACTTTATTTTAAAATAGGAGCTCACAAAGTTGTAAGCTGCCCAGACTGAGCTCAAACTTATACTTCCTGGGGCTGGTGAGATAGCTCAGCTATCTAAAAGTGCCTGCTTAGGCAAGCTTAGGCAAGCTTAGGCAACCTCAGGGATGGCAGTTTGATCCCCGGCACCACATGCTGCGCCAGCCCCACACCTAGGGCAGGCTGCGCTGGCCATAACATAAATAAAGTTTACATACATACATACATACCTTATAATCTTCCTGCCTTAGTTGCCCAGAGTGCTGGCACTGTAAGCATGAAATCCTCTAGCTAATACAGGGGTTTTCAGCAGGTGCCTCGAGGACCCCAGAAGGTCCTTGGGACTGTTTCAAAAGATTGTTGTCAAAATTTAAGCTTATCTTTCAGGAGTACAGAAGACTTCTCCTGAGGCTACATGACAGATGCTATTACCTCTGATAGGTAATAGAATGTGGGTGTTCAACACCAACAAATACCAGCAGACTGGCCTACACAGGCAAAACTTCATTTTAACAGTGCAAGGAGCTCTAACCAAAAAACAAACTCTCATCCAACATCTCAAAGTAATGAAGTCAGTAACTTTTCATGTCACCATGAGAGGGCACCACAAACCAGCTCAGGAGACCATGCCATTCTCAGGACACAAGGAAAGGCCAGGTTTTATGCCCAGTTGATCTGCCACACCATAAATAGACTAAGCCCGTTTAGAAAAGTGACACACCCCCAGATTCTGTCCCCACCCACCAACCTTCTCTGCATTTCCAGGCCAAGTGCAAGTAAGACACTTGCTAACCCACATACCTATGGGCAATAGACGGCTTGTGACCCTCGCCACGGCACCAGGGTACATCCTCATGCAGGTACGAGAGGCCCCGTGACATTGTTTCTGCCACATGACACAGTTCATTCCATGTGATGATGTTCCCCTTGAGGTAATCCGTGAGGGAGCCCTGCGAAGGCAGTGGAGAAGTTGGGTACAGGCTCTATACAATAGGATCCAGCCCAGCCCTGGGAGAAACATACTCTGTATCATAGGTTAACTAGCCCAGAGTCAGAGGGTCTTGCCATAGAGACACTTGTGGCAGGGGCTCCCTCGTCATGGGCACTACCATGGAGACCCTTCTATCTCATCTTAAGAGTCTGATGGACCTGGCTTACCTTGTCATGGAAGGCTGTGATAAGCCATAGTTCCACCTCGAGATTAGAACCCCGCTTCTCAGCAGCAATGAACTGCAACAAGTTTTCATGCTTCATGCCAGGTGTGCTGAAGATCTCTCGTTCACTCTGCCATGACTGCTTGTCCTAAAATGGAAAGAAGCTCAGCCACAAGGCCCCACTGTAGGACAGAGACCCTCACTCCATTCCAACCCTGGCCAGCTAGCTTCAGCATCCTTAAGGGGACAAGAGAGCTGCACATGGCTGGACTCTGGAGCAACAGGTCAACAACAAAACCAATATCTCTTTAGCATGACCACAGCACCATGATCCACAAACAAAACCACTGAGTCCCAAAAAGACATAAGTTGTGTCACCCAATAAGTGAAAGGCACAGCCAGGCCTGCTTCTGTTAAGTGTCCTGGGCAACTGCCTGTGGCAGACTGTGCTTAGTATATCTAAGATCACAATGTCAGGATCAAAAGTCTAGAAACTGAGGCAGATTGGGCAAAATCCTACTTTAGTCCTATGAAGGAAATTTATTGCTACGTACAACCTTCAGACAAGTCAAGGATGATACGACCATTCCTATCTAGTAAGGCCACTTCTCTCTCATCCCACTGTGCATCCAGAGCTTTGAGAACCCTATTACTGACCATGGTAAGGCAGGATGATTTGGAGTCTCCTCTTACCTGAAGTGGAAAGATCTTGACAGCCACAAAGTCATTCATGAGCTGGGCCTTCCAGACACAACCAAAGCGCCCCCGAGCCTTGATCTCCAATAGCTGCAGTGGCTTCAGGCCCACCAAAGGGGATGGAGGTGGAGGCCCAGGGTCCTGGAAGTGATTAAGGGCATCTGGCCTGGACTCACGTACCTCCCCTGCCCCGCCCTGCCCCAAACCTGCGCTATCTCACCTCATGGATGTCCACATGACCATATGGGGGCTTGCGATGTCGATACATCCAGAAGGCCAGCAGGACAACAAGGGAGAGGCCCCCAATGGGCAGCAGCGAGTAGGCCAGCACCGTGAGCAGGGTAGGGGCTGTCGGGGGTGGCTCGTAGGTGACTGGGGGACATATGGAGCCCTGCATCACACAGCCCGCCCACAACCACATCTCCAGAAGGCCCTGCAGCCACTCTGGGCTAAGGACATCTACTGGGTCAGGGCCCCTCTTCCCACTGGCCCCTCACCTTCTGGACCCCCTGCTTCTGGCAGGTGAGTGAAGCGCTCGTTGCAGAAGTTGCCTTCACAGCAGCAGAAATACACCTGGGGATTCTCCTCGGTGGCCACACACTCCTGCCTGAAGGCAGAGTTTTCTTTACACCCCTTCCGGCAGGGGAATGCGAGACTCTCCCAGGCCTGTGCAAACTCTTCCCCACAAACAGTATGTCATGGGTAAGTTCAGTGGGATAGTGGGATCCATCCCCTAAAGTACAACCCAAAGCTGAGGAATGACAGCCAGGGGCTGACGTGCACAAACACCCTCCGCCCAGCTAAGATAGGGCAAGCTTCTTGTGGATGGGCTTGGGACACAGTGCCACTTTACAAGTTCCTTTTTCACTCAGACATCCTGAGATCTGCATAACCCAGCTGGCAGCGCAAGCACAGGCAGGCTTCAGCAGAGGAAGGGGTGCTTGGGCGTACCTGTCGTAGCAGTTGAAGTCGTCCAGCCAGCAGCCCTTCTTGACAAGCTCGATGGTGCCTGAACTATTACGCCAAGAGGCGTAGCAGTGCAGCCGCTTGTCCTGCTCACCCTCGCAGCGCTCCAGGCCACTCTGGTTGGTGCGCTCCAGCTCCCAGTTGGCGTTGTAGTAGATGCACTCCCGTGTTTCAGCCTCCCCACGCCCAGAACCTGTGCCCCCAGAGAGGTAAGAATGGCTGAGCATGTCCCAAGGGCAGCTGCCCCAACCCCCTCCAACTAGACCCAGATACCAGGCCAACCCTCTCCTCTCCAGGTAAGACTCCACACGTCAGCACCTCCAGCTTCCTACTGTATGCCCACTCGCATCAGCTCCCAGCTTAGTTTTCCCACTGCAGCTGTCCTACGCCTAAGAAAGGAGCCTAATACTACAGAAAAATGGATGCCCCACTGATAGATACAAGACAAGGGACTTCAACCCTGCCTCAGGTTTGGGAGTGGCATTCCTTATAGCAGCAAAATAATGAAGGAGACTCAAAACTACACTCACTCAGTGTACATCAAAATCACTGTAAGCACTGGGGTATGGTAGGATGGCAGTGTTTATTAAAAATACATCTTCTCAGACATAGCCCAGACCTATCTACTGGGAATATGGAAGGGAGATAGGATTTTCTTCTTTTTTTTTTCCTTTAAATGTAGTTCAGGCTGGCCTTTAACTTAATAGTAAGGTCCAGGATGGCCTTGAATGCAGCAATCGCCCTGTATCTGCCTCTCAAGTGCTAAGATTATAGGCATGAGCCACCATGTCTGGCAGGATCTCCACTTTTTTTTTTTTTTTTGTCTTTTTGAGACAGGGTCTCACTATGCAGTTGAGGCTGGTCTTGAGCTCACTTTTGTAGCCCAGGCTGGTCTCGAACTCACACCAATCCTCCTGCCTCAGCCTCCTAAGTGCTGGGATTACAGGCGTGAGCCACCACGCCCAGCTAGGATCTCCACTTTTAACCACTGCACTGCAGACATAAGGTACTACACATGGAAGAACTACAAGCAGAGATGGTTTTTTGTTATACCAGTCTGCCTTGCCTCCACTCAGCAATTCTTCCCAGGAAAACTGATGTGCCACTGTGTGCCCTCTTGTGCCCACCAAAACTTCCTGCCCAGACACCTGGGAAGCAGTGTCCCCTCCAATGTCCTTTCTGCACCCAACAACAATTCCTGGTGCTGTGCATGGCTACAGATGAATGTAAGCCTCCCAGAGAGGAAGACTTTCTGGAGGCCAAGCTGCAATTACAGATCAACCTCCCAGCTGAGCTTCCCCCAACAACCTCAGCATATCCCATCCATTCCTGAATCCCACTCTACGCCTGTAGAAGTGCCGTCCAGTGGCTAAAACTCCAACCTCCAACACACTTTTCTTCAAGCACGGCCTCAAACATGTACAAAATCGATCTTCCTCACCTTTCCTTAAGACAACCCCCATATTTGCCTCCCACTGTCCCCACAAAACCTATAGTCCTGGGATGGGAAGGTATGCAGATGGCCAAAGTTCTGTCTGGAAATGCTGAGCCACAGCCCCTTCCCAGGACATCCACAGCATACTTGGGACTACATAGGAACACCCAACAGGAATTACTAAACAGTCAGCCTTTCTGCATTTCTCAAAGCTACTGTGAGCCAATAACTGGCACCACCATGGCTTTCCCCCAACTATTACCCACCCTGGGATGTAGGAGGAACTAGACAATCCAAAATCTCAGTGGACAGGTTAGCAACTCTACTTCACCATCATAAGCTGAAAAGGTGTCAAAACCAGGCTGGTACCACCCACAATGCCCACAGACCTCTGCCCACCTGCACCAGCATCTATTACTAAGCTATGCAAAACACTCAGTCTAGAGGATTCGTAGCCTCCTTTCCCCAACCCAGTGCCCCAATGTATACACAGCAATACTACTGGGGGAACTTGAGCTTTATGAGGCCAGTCCCCAAGCTGGATGCAGATGGGAGAATTGAACACTCTCATCTTCTCCCCTGCAGGTACACCCCAATGTCAGAGCTTTGAATGTATTTGGCTTCCTGACTTAACACCCATTATATCTCTGGCAGCAAACACTTCCTACTTTCTGACTAGGATTTTAACTCACCATTCTCCAAACCAGGCAAACTCTCTAATTTATTGGTCATGTATTTCCTGTCACCTGATTTGCTACCTTGGCTAGTTATGTTCAGTTGTGTTCAAACTATGGACTTTCCCCATAAGACTGGTATGTTGACAAAAGCAGGACCTTTGGCCACAAGTGTCAGAATCAGTTGTCACAAAATGTGGGTAGGTATGCTGGTTAAAGCAAAATTTGATAAGGAATCAGGAGCACGTTTTTATGGTTCTGCAGCTCTAACCTATAACATCATGCATGCTACACAAATGCTCTAACACTGACCTATACTCATAGTCTAGAATACTACATCTTCATTCAGACTATAGGTAGCAAGTCCCTTGTACAGGGTTAGGACTCCACCAAGAAAGAGAACAGGCCACAGCTGGCCCAGCTCCTCCTTCGAGATCAGGGTCAAGCACAGATCCATCTGGCTACTAATTTTGGTAGAACCCAAATGAAGAGAACTAGGGACTTCAAATCTTAAGGTTCCATGTAGGACCCAGAGGTTTAAAATGTTATCTGAACCCCCATCTGACTAGATCCTCCTAGGCAACTCAGCAAAATGACAGTGTTGAGCTGGCAGACCTTCAATACTGGCATATGCCTCTGGGAAAGTTACTGATAGTTTTGGTTCTTGTCTAGTTGTCCCCCCAAAAGTCTCATGCAGTCATGGATGGAGAGGACTTCTAGAGTTTTGGATTAAGTAATGTTCCACTAGGATTATGGGTATGACTACTACACCCACCCTGGGGCATATAGCCTGAATGCAACTTAAGGGAGACAGACTTGCTCTCTGTAGCCATTATTGCCACTCTTTCCTTTTGCTCTCTACTCTTTGCCAACACCATGAAAAGTTTCTCTCCGTCTCAGAGCCAGCTGAGTATGGAGTGAAACCTCCAGTAACTGTGACCTAAACCTTTCCTTTCTTCATTTTGTGTGTTGAGCATTTGTCCCAACAACAACATAAGAGTAACTGAGACAGAATTTCAGACCAGACAAGTGGGGTCATTACTGTAACTACCTGACCATGTGGATTATAAGTTTTTGGGAATGGCTTATGGGACAAGATAGGAAAGGTTTGGAGATGTTGCCTAACTAAAACACTAGAATGGCTTTGGCTGTTGTGTATGGGAAATTCTGGTCAGAGCTCAGACCAGAAGGCTGAGAGAAATCCTGCCTATAAAAACCAGGCTAGGAAGGTTTCGGTTGTTGGACTCCAAATGATGTGTGTTTTGGCTTAGATAAAAGTTTGTCTGAGTTTTACTGGAGTCCAGAAACTTTGCCTGGGGCAGAGACTAAGCATAGTGGGCTGGGGTTTTTTGTTTGTTTGTTTGTCTGTTTTTTCTCTGAGACAGGGTCTCGCTATGCAGTTCAGGCTGGCCTTGAGCTCACTTTTGTAGCCCAGGCTGGTCTCGAACTTGCACTGATCCTCTTGTCTCAGCCTACCAAATGCTGGGATTACAGGCATGCGCCACCATGCCCAGCCATAGTAGGATGATTAATCTTTCAAAAGAAATCTCAAAGCAGTCAAATATATTGAGGCAGTGGCATGACTATTGTTGGAGGCTTTAGTCAAGATTTATGCCCAGAATTAAGAGCAAGAAACCCAACAGGATGATTTAAAATGTTGTGTGTTTGGCCAGAAAGGAAGCTTCAATAAAGCTGTAGAATGCAAAGATAGAGCTGAGAAGACTGCTCAGAAGGAACCAGAGAATGGAAAGCAGGGCCTGAGGGTATCACAGGAGACAACATGTCTCCACCCTTTGCAGCCTCTAAATCACAAGAATGAGGGACTTTGCCTTAGGGGGAAAAGCCATGGAGCCCCATGATCCAGAATGCCAGCAGTGGCCACAACAGATTCTAGAATGGCACTAGCATGAAGAATTTATGCCTCAGAATCAGGGTCAGAGTGCTTAGCAATCCAAGCACTTGACCCCTACAGCCAAGTGAGAAAGAAGCCTGGCTACTGCTCCATCTGGCAGGACCTGGTGTTCCACATGGTGTTCATTTTAGGTACTTACAGAATACATAAGTTTTGAGGTTAAGAAGGCTTCCACCTAGATTTCAGAAGAAGGCCTAGGAAGCTAGGCAGCACCCATGAGAGCGCAACGTAGTAAGCTGTGAGTAATAAGCCTATTCAGTGGAAATTCCCCAAGTCTGGAAAAGCCAGGAATGTGGATCATCTAAGTGAAACTGCAAAGAGGGAGCAAAGCCAGCCTAAGAGAGCAGCTATGGGAGCGACCACAAAAAGTGTAATAGGGGTGAAGCCATGTAAGGCTTTTGGAGCTCACAACTCGCTACAGACTGCTTTGGATGTTACACATGGAACTACAGAACTTAATATCTGCCCTGCTGGATTTTGGACTTGCTTTGGTCCCAGTGCTTGGTATCCTGCTATGTACACCTTTTAGAGTGGTAATGTTCATCTTGTACCACTGAATATTGGAAGTGTTTAACTTTTCACTTGTACAGGGGCTCACAGCTAAGAGTTTGCTTTAGACCTTGGAGGAGACTTGGGACTTGGACTTTTTAGCAGTGCTGAAACTGCTGGGCCTTTGGCAACTCTTAAGAAATGGACTAAAACGGCTTTTCCATAAAGGGATGTGCATGAGCCTTTGGGGCTCTAAGGACGGAATATTATGGTTCATGTCTAGGTGTCCCACCAAAGCCTCATGCAGTCATGGGGTGGACTTCCAGAGTTTGTAATTAACTCATGATCCACTGGGATTACAGGGGTGAGTGCTGCTGGGATTATAGGTGTGAGTACTATATCTAGCCTGGGCATATAGCCTTATATTTGCTCTCTTTCACCATAGTTGCTGCTACTTCTCCCTTATGCTTTCTGCTCTTTGCCACCACCATGAAAAGTTGCTCTCTGCCATGTACCACTCTGCCTTGGAACCAGCCCTGCATGGAATGAAACCTCTAGTAACTATGAGCTACATAAACCTTTCCTTCCTTCATTTTGGATGTCAGGTGTTTGTCCCAGCAACAAGAAAAGAGTAACTGAGACACTGATCCACTCTGTGACAGGGGTTAATAACAGCACCTATCTCCTAGAATTGATGGAAAACTTAAATTTGAGTTACTGCAATTTAAAAGTGGTCAGAACCTGCCTGGCATAACACAGCTAAATGGAAACCAAAGACTTAAGCATTAAACAACAAAGTGACTGCAAACAGAAAATATAGGAAACATGGCAGGAGCAAAACCATGTACTTATATACACAGGATAAATTAGATTATGGTCCTAAAAACCACCAAAATATTGTTCACACTGAGGACAGCAATGGGTAACACTAAAATTATGCTTGGAATGCGTGTCATTCTTGTCTTTTAGATTTGTGCTGCTTTTAATGTAATTTCAGTTACTGCTACACTCTCTCTCAAGTAAATGACTGGTTTACAATAAAACAAAAAAGGGTATTAAATGAGAGTAAGAGACTAGAAAAAAATGTCATAGGATGTACAGGCTACAGTTTTGTATATGCTTAGATTTCTAAATGTCTGTGTAAAAATGTGTAACTGCTCTTCTCGCATTGTATAGGGATTCATTAGAATACCAATGACAGATGGAAAATACTGATTCCAAGTTAAGTGTAAGATGTCTGATATTCAGAAAGACAGTGATGTTAAGCTCAAGTACCTATATTATAGAGTAATAGTATCACTAAGCTTCTCTTCTGGAGGATTAAGAACCTAAGTTTACAGACCAAAAATTAGGGCTCCAAGGATTACTAACATTTTGGCCCTATCCTTTCAAAGTCAGTGAGGACGCAGGACATAAGAGAACATGTGCTGTAACATTCTTTAACTCAGTGGTTTCCCAAATTCTCTGTTGAAGGAGATTATGGGACCACAGAGGAAAGGGATTGATGATGTATAGTATGCCTAAGGAGAGTCACCTAGAGAGAAAACATTCTCTCAGGCTTTCACAGAGAGCAAACTGGTCAAGCAATGGCTGTGACTCATCCAGATGGCTGACACTTAGAACAGTTTTACAAAGTACTGTACATGGTTTCAAAGTAAATCAGAGGGGATCTGACTGACCTTGGGAGATAAAAAAAGTTACATGTTTTGTTATGCAGATCTTGCTTTAACTTGCCCTTAAGCACTCAGCAGAAAAGTTTAACCATGAGGCATGAAATGTAAAGCTAGATTAGTATGCTGAGCTGTAAAAGGCTTAAATCAACAGCTTCCTACATTGCCAGTTCTGCCAGTAACCCACTGTGATTATGGAATACTGGACTATGTATAGAACTACTTTCTCTTAGTTCAATGAGGAGAAATTTTTTTTTTTTTTTTGAGGAGAAATTTTTTGTACCTATGATTAGAAAAACTATCATATCTGCATCCTGTGCTTTGTATAACTATTATGAGGACAACAATATGCATTGTATCAATTATTGGAAATGTACTACTAGTGTTTTTGAAAACGTCACATTGTTATTTTCTTATTAAAAGGAAAAAATAATGTATTTCATTACTTAAAAAAACTAAAAACTGAAAAAAAAAGCCATGACTGGCACATGAGCCATCATATCAGAGCCACTCTGTTCACTGCTGTGCCATGTAATTCCCACAACCCATCAAGTCATCCATGCCTGAGAAAGTTCTGCTTCTGCTTCAAAGTGAAACAATATGCCATGCCTTTCCCACACCTCATCAAGGCTCTGCAGCCTGCCAGGTGGAGACCTGAAGTTTCCCTCCTGTTCTGTATTATCCCCCCTGGCTCTGTTTCTTCACACACAGTTATTAATGGCCTCTGGCAAGACTCCTACCCCAAAGCCACCTTGACCTTGTTGAACACTGTGGTAGATGAAGGCCTCCTGCCCACACCAACACTCACAGAGTCCTGGCACTCTGGCAAAGGAGGCTCCCTCCACCCTAGCCAACCTGCCCATCCTGGCTGTTTCTAAGATAAAGTGCTGGCTTCACAGTACTGAGGGAAGCATGCATGCTCAGACACCAGAGTAAGGGGCCTGACATCCCCAAGTCATAGCCAACTCAACCAATGATCTCAAAGGATTCATGTAGAACAGGGAAATTCCCCAAGAGGCAGTTCCCAGGCTCCTAGAGAACCTTCCCCACAGGCAAGAAAGAGAAGGGACTCTCCCTTAAATACATGTGCACACAGAAGCAGATCAGTACAACAAGCCTTGGATACAAGGTATAGCTTCACCAGGGTCTTGCCTGTGAAGGGCTAAAAGTGCAAGAAGAAGAGGCAAGTGATAAGAGATGAATAAGAGGGGAGGATTCAGAGCTGGAGTGACCATGCCTCCCCTGGGATTCTCCAAGATTGAGGTTTGAGGCATCTCCAATTTCCCAGAGGATCCATAACCACAGCACCAGCAGTGCCATGGTACCCTTGGTTCCTTGAGGCCCCATCACAGCCAACCCTCATAGGGAGCAGGTGCCCAGACCCACCCATGTGGACCCTGGAGAGAAAATGCCACTCCTCTACATCTTCCTCAGATCTGCTTCTAGCAAGACAGCCAGGCATACCCTTCCCAGAAGCCTCCACCCACAAGACACTCTGAGGAGGATTCTGAATTCACTGAGCACCTCCTTCCCCTCTAGAAAGGCCAAAGGGGTGTGGAGACCTGAAGACTTCAGGACAGCACACCCTGGAATCACACAGCAGTGTCTCCACCACCTCTCCAGGACCAGTGTCAGCGCAGTTGAGGTAGAAAGGTCCTGGAGCCTGACAGCAAAGGCAAGGCTAAACATGAAAAAACACAAGGCAAATACACAGGCACAGGTAACATGGAATGGTACAGTTCTGACTCATAACTTTCATAAAAGAATAATGAACCTGCTTTTTCACACTCATCCATATGCAAGACAATTGGATAGAGAGCCATTCAACATATATACAGCTCACCCAACATCCCAGGCACAACACTAAGTGTATTTCAAGTAATATTTCATTGTCTCCATAATAGTGTGGATCACTATTTTATAGATGGAAAAACTAAGACACAAGAGGTTAAGTAACACATTCAAGGTATTCACTAAATGGTGAAACAAGGTGTTTTTCACATACTGCTCCTCTCCCATAGTTATGAAATGCAACTACTTGCTGAGCCAACTAAACAGTCTTATTATGTGACCTAACCATACCTTTATTCACTCTTCTGTTGGATTTATGTTTCTTGATGTAAGCAAGGCAATTCTTTGCTTTCCATATATCCTTGGGCTCTTGAGGGAGCACTTCTCCACAGCACAATATATTCCAAACAAGCCAGAAACAGTGGATCACAAGGTTCTCCACAATAGAAGCCAAATTTATGTTCAGAACAGCCTCACTAACCCACATCCTCATCCATGTTGAATTCTGGTAATTCTAGCCCACCATCAATTCCAGTAGACTATGGGAAGTACCTCCTTATATCCCTATTTTCCCAGCAGATGGCTTTCCTTTCTGTTTCAGAAGTCTCCATACATTCTCGGTAATAAAACCTTTTCTATATTATAGAAACCCTTTCCATTTGTAATGCTCTTTGTCAGAAAGTCTCTGATGCCAACAGTCAGTTTCAATGGTCAGTATTTTCGCAATTCCTAACTTACCATCTCCAACCTTTCTTTTAAATTTTCTTGCCTTTGCTTTTATTTGCCTAGTTGAATCTAATGTTGTCTCTGAACTAGTTGTTCCCATGACATTTATGGTTACTGGGTAGATGTACTTTTTTCTCTACAGTACCTGCATTTGGATGTGTGTGTGTGCATGTGTGTACCCTGGAGATTAACCAAGGGCTTCACGTATGCTAACCAAATGCTTCCTACAGAGCTACACAAATTATCTTTTTTTAGACAATGTCCCATGCATGCTAGGCAGGTACTCTATAACTGAGCTATACCCTTAGCCCATAAATCCAATCTGAAGTCATTTCATTTCTATTCTACTGTGGGCTAGCCTTTACGTTTTAACATGTACACTGAGTCTAAAAGCCTAAAGTTAGCCAATCTTTACTCACACAGGAACTTCACTGCTTTAACTCTAATTATCTCCTTTTGATTTACACTTCATTTAACACAATTCTTATAGTTCATATTTAATGTAGTGTTCATATCTGCTCAACTCAAAAAGTTGATATTTATGTTTTATACAGTATCTCAGATCATTTTTGGCTGCTATAGCAAATCCCTGGAAATTTATAAAGAACAGCATTTATTTTATATGGCTCTACAGAAATGGGAATCCAAGATAGAGAACTCCGGATCTGGTGAGAGCTTTCTTGCTGCATGGTCTTGTGAGGGAATTTGGCCACACAAGAGGCCAAGCTCACCCTTGCAACAGGAACCCACTGGGAGTAAACCACATCATTCCCCTCCTGGCAGAGCTCTCAGGACCTAACCACTCACCCCTTTAAAATACTGCCTCTGGATACTGCAACTCTGGATATTAGCTTTCCAACGTGCAAACTTCAGAGGACACACACACACCACAGCACTGTCAGTGTTACTGCAACACGTGCATAGATTTACCAGCTTGTCAGCTCACTCACCCCTTCCTGCATCTCTGGGACCACTGCCCTTACTGAAAAGTAGCTTCCTGCAGAAAACACCTACTAGTAAAGGAGCTTTTGTTTGTTTTCCTGAAAATGTTGGATTTTGTTTTTTAGAATTTTTATTTATAAATTAATTCCACAAACTACTAAACTTAATAACAGATAGGATGGTGTTCATCCTATATGAAAATGTTGTTTAGCCTTTCTTCCTGAATGGAAATTTAGATAAACGTAAAACTTTACTTCAACATTTTAAATTATTCCTGATTATTTCTAATTCCCACTATCTAGATATATCTTCAGTTTATTTCTTCTGATTGGGGCCTATAATGCTTTTAGAGTCTGATGAGGCACATCATTTATTAATTTTGAGACATTCTTCGCTTTTTAAGTTTGAGTATTGCATCTCTCTATCCCATGATTCTGAAATTTTTACTGCCAAATACATGAGACCTTGTTGTGTCTAGTCTCTTAACTCTCTGCCATGCGTCTGAATATGTCCCTCTAAGTTCATGTGTTAGAAACTTAATCGCTAAGACACATTTAGGAGACAGAACCTATAAAAGGTGACTAGGTCAAGAGGACTTCATTCTCTCT